>JABAJX010019808.1:0-153986 GCA_018221735.1 Termitomyces sp. K1Aa
GGGGGGTGGGGGGGGGGGGGGGGGGGGGGGGGGGGGGGGGGGGGGGGGGGGGGGGGGGGGGGGGGGGGGGGGGGGGGCGCAGCGTTTGCGCGGGGTGGAGCGGGAGGCGTAGCGTTCGTCCGGGGTGGAGCGGGTGGTGCAACTGTACGTTGGGTCGTCGGCGTCGGCGTGGGTTTTGCGACGGGAGCAGGTGGAGCGGCGGGGGTGGAGCGGACGGCGGTGGGGGCCGCTGTGGGTGCAGCTCCCCCCGGAAGAGGTCGTGGTGCAGGTTTGGGTTTCGACGTCGCTACTGTTTTTGGCTTCTGGGATGATATTTAGTCATAACGAACATCATGGGCACGGGACGTACATCTGAAGGACCCCCAGCTCGCAGCAGTTTGCCTTGAGTGATAGGTCGAACTACGCCTGGCTTTTTTTTTGCGGGGGGTCGCGAGAGGCTACTTGGTGGTTCACCAGACCCTACGTTTACTGTGTGGCTCTTGTAGACACCGTCTTTTACCACACTCTCATCTTTGATAAATTTGATCTGCGCCTTTTTCTCCTTCTTCTTGGCGTATTCCATTCTACGGTACAATCGTGAAGTGCGTGCTAGACAAAAAAAAGTCTACTCACGTCGGGCTGACCAGTACCGTCATACTTGCTTGCGTCAACTGCAGGAGATGTGTGACGAGTTCAGTCTTGAAATGACAAGTAAACACTGGATCGCCTTCTTCAGCTACTGGTCCATGCAAAGTCTGCATTTCCGTCATTGGTGTTCACAACAAGATTAGCAACACTCACCATAAAGTCGTCCCGAAGATTCGACAATCCAACACTCCTGATTGACACCAATGCTATCTTGCGTTCCACAATCGTTTGGGTATTTCCATCTTGATTCGTGGTAATAAGTATAAAGACCGCCTTGTTGGTCTGACACATAGATGTCAAAGGAGATTCAAAATTGTATGACTGCTTGTGCACTCACAACGACAATGAACCGCGGACTGAGTTTACTTGATCGTCCAAACTTGGAGACCAAAAGCTGTATCCTACCGCTATATGATACGTGATCCGCTACAACACAAGTCAGTGGAAACTTAACGCACAAGACTATAGGACTTACATCCAATATTACAAGCGCTCGCCAACTCACTCCCCAACGCACTTTTGCCATTCACATCCAGATAATCGCCCATGAACCGACGATAACTCAAAAGACTGAAGCGCCGTCTCTCTTTCCGACCAGCAAGAATCTGATGGCCTTGATCGCGAATCTGAGCATACGCAATTCCTTCCTTGTTGTTCTTCCAGAACCGTTGTATACGCCGCGCACATTCATGCTTGTAACGCATATAGTTCCTAAAGGCACGCTGGATACGACGCGCCATGTTGTGCCAATACTGGTCACGCATCGTCTCCAGCGCGAAAAGCTGTTTGGATCTGGTTGAGTACTGACTTTAATAAGCAAGGTGAAAAACGTACCGTTTCAGGGTTCTTGATGAATGCTTTCGTTACACCCATCTGCCACTCATCCTTTGCAATACCACAGTCCTTCAAGATCTGCTCACAACCAGACCTGGCATCACCTTGCCAGGTATAATCACCTGCATACGACGTCTTGGGTGACAAGAGGTAGAAACGCTCTACCATCTTTTCAAAGGTATTCCGATATGCGAAACCAGCGCGGCGGACTCGAATGTTCTCCTGAAGACCAAGGTATTTGATCTGGTGGAGGATAGCCTTGTCATCGTACTCTGATGAGCTACGATTCTGGTTTGGCTTGATGGTACGAATGTACGAAGGTTGCGCCTTCATGAGGTTGTCAACGAGCGCCCCCGCGGAAACTTTAATCCTGTCTCCAGCTGTAGGCGGGCGTTTCTTGCTGTTGGGGTCTGGACGATCCGGGAACAAGGTTTGCAAGAAATGGTTGTCACTGCTGGCGACGAGGTCAAGCAAATCTTTGATAAGCGAGTCCTTGTTCTTGTCCGTCATTCCAGACACGTTATACATGACATCTCCAGCATAGTGTTTCACCAAGAATTGAGTTCCACGGGCTTCAAAGTGAGGGTTGGATGAAAGCATTGATGTCCGTTGGATGAAACTATTGTCGGCAGCCGTAGGGTCAGCGTGCGCAGTTGCACATGCATCATTCAGAGCAGCAAAAATTCCAGGTGGTCGGCGTTCCTCTATAAGATCACATACAATCTTGTTGTTGAAATATTTGATGGGAGTCCATTTGATCTGCTCCCGAACATACTCTTCCTGTTCGGTTTTCAACGTGAGTTCGATAAAGATCTGTTGAAGCTTCTCGTTAACGTAATTGATGCAAAGTTGCTCGAACGAATTGTCCTAGACAAATGTCAGCATTTCAACACAGGAAAAACGCGAAATAACTAGCTTCAAAGATTTCAAATCCATAGATGTCCTGGTAATAAGGTGTTTGGGAATGTTCATCAAGCGATTGTAAGGACGTACGAGAATACCGATAATTTGCGCATGAGCAAAACGTGGTTTCATGGAAATATTGACTCTTGAAACAATCCACTCGAACAGGTTATTGTAGATAGCCTTCGTCAACGCATCTCTTCCCGAGGATGCTTGAGATGGATTAAGGGGCACATCATAGACCGAACCTCGCCTTCCACCACGCTGCGTCTCCATGACTCTCGTTGTAAGGGCTTTCTGCACCAAGGATGTATCAACACCCATTAGATAGGCCACAAAATCAGTGACATCAGTATCAGCAATCTTTGAGTTTCCGTCATCTTGTTCCGCAAACTGAACATTTCCAAGCCAAAGGATAATGGCGAGCATGCGAAATATTTCTGTCTGTTCCTCTTGACTGAGGCCAATGACACCCATAGCTTTCTATGAGACGATTAGACGACATGATGGCCAGGTCCAGAGATGAAGCGCACAATGGTATCATGGTAATCTTTGACATCGTCAATGTCCGACACTGATAGACAATTGCTCGCACTTGTATATGCATAAGCTTCAGGGCCTTGAAGACCAAACATCTCTATGGCCAGTATATGAGATGACCTTGCCACAGCCATCGAAATAGGACTTGCCTCGCTGTTCGTCCGACGCGCCTTTTGTAAATTGATAAAATATATGAAAATCGCGTTCGTTCTCGATTTGACCAACGACTCTCCCCTTCTCCAGAAGATAGTTGGTGATTTGGGCTCCAACAGGCTCTCCTTGTGTGTTGAACATGATTTCTAGGTATTTTCCCTAGGCAGATATGAGTGGGAGTTTATCAGCGGTAGAACCTGCACACACATGTCGACTAGAATTATTATTACGAAGTGTTTTGGCGCATCCAAAACTCTCCAATAGGGGATTTGTAGCCAGAACCATGTCCTTAATCTCTTGAATGCTGCTATCCTGACCACCAGAGACCTCAGCGATATATTGCATAATACGCTTCGCAGCTTCTGTTTTCCCTGCGCCGGATTCTCCAGAGATGATGACACACTGGTTTTCATGGTAGGCGTTCATGTTGTAATAGGCACTTTCTGCGATGCTGAAGACATGAGGGGGAACTTCAAGGCGATTCTTGCCACGATATTTTTGTATTACTTCGTCTGTGTAAATACCAAGGTCTGCATTGCAACCGAAGGTTGTGGTCAAAGTTACGGTCAAGGAGGGCAAAATGCGTACCTCGGAAAGGATTCACCGAGATCAACACTGCACCAATGTATGTGTAAATTTCACCATTGGTCCACCGTTTCTGGAGATTCTCGTTGATACTCTCATTGCTGATTGTGGTAAGCAGGGTCATATCAGATACACCGACTTGCTTCTTCTTAAATCCTTCTTTCCAATCAGCCTAACGAACAAACGCATATAATAAGTGCTGATCAGTGAACCTGGAAATGTTATATGTACCTTTGCTACTTTCCCCTGCCCGCCCGACTTCTTTGGGCCAGGTACTACTTTCTTGCCTGCCTTCTTCGATGGCGCCTGGATAGGGCTGTTGAGCATTGACCCCTCGCGAAGTGAGATCGTATAGACACACCATAATCTGGCTTGTCTAGTAAGGAGGAAGCTCACGATTCTTATTGTATAACGGAATGCGAGGACTTGATACAGTTGTCGACAAAGTTCGGATGTTGCCGATATTTATAATTCATCCTCCATCTGAATCGTTGTCAATGACATAGCCTGCATCGACTCATCCGTTCAGTTGTGAACATGGACCTTGTTTCTTTTCTTTTTCTTCGGCGACTTGGAGCAAATTGGGACCATTCTTCCAACCCAGGTTGACATTTCTTAGTTTTACGACGTCGGTTGGGAGAACGCCTGTAAGCTGCAAAACACCACAACTACTCTTTACATCCTCAGGCCTCAGCTATTACGCCCCTTAAGTCGCGTCGTCTGTAAATATCGACTAAGCAGTCATAAGCACAACAGAGAGAGCTACTTAATAACTCAACATGGCCACCACTTTCACGGATGTTACCGGCGAAAATTAGCGATAACTTGCCTTCCCCTTCTACATCTTCAAGGCGTTTCTCATGAGGTCTAAACCCCAACCTCCGAACTATTCACCAGATAGTGACTGTGCAATATGTCTGGAGAGACTAGTGATACCAACTACGACCGGAGAAATTGGTGCGAGGTAAATTTACTTTTCTGCTTGAGGCATGTCTTGACATACTAACCTACTTGCGACCAGTACTATAATTGACGATGTCAAGTTACGATGCAATCACCATTTCCATTGGTCATGGTATGTAACCTTCCCTCGCCAGTGGTCCGTGGCTTACGGGAATATACCGACAGTTTCGAAGAGTATGACCGTGCGCAAGAAGGCAACAGTGCTATCTGTCCCATGTGTCGACAATCAACACTAGACGAAAACGGCTTCCTTTTTGCCGATGTTGTCAATGAAGGTGGATTTTCTGGTGCAGTTGATCTTGGGGAAATTTTTAAACAAGATCGTTGGGAAGAGCAACAACCCGAAGAGTGGAAGAAGGGACAAGCACTTTTGAGCCTTTGTCAAATGGGAGAACTTGAAGAAGCCGAAGAATTGTTGAGGGACAGGGGCGCCGATCCCAATGCTGCTTATGAAGATGGAACGACTGGACTTCATATGGCTGCTCTCAATAATGCTGTGGAATGGGCTTCCTTGCGTCAGTCGAGCAAATTCTCAATTCTTATTGCCTTCTAACAGTTTTTGAACTTCCTGTTATTAGTTCTGCGTTATGGTGCCGATAAGAAGCTTATGACGGACAAAGGAAAAACAGCCCTCGATTATGCGCTGTCAGTGGATGCTCATGTCGTTGCAGAACTTCTTCGTGCGTAGAAGGTAAAAGGGAACTTGAAATAAGGTAACAATAATAATGAATGGTGTGCAGATCTGAGCGTTTATGGGAAACATTGTTTAATATCTTTTTTGTTCTTGGAGCATTGCGCGACAAAAATAATGCTCAGCTCGGTGTGCATTTGAATGTACTGGTCATACAAGTGGTAAAGCGATGTCTGAGATATTATGGGGAGATTGGAGCTGAGCGCTGAGCGGTTAGTTTTGGAATGGGAGTGGATCAGTGGTCTCATGTTCAGATATGAATACTACTACATGTAGTCCTGGTTTTAGTAGGACTTATCCATAAGTATCTGCAACACTTCTACAGCTGGACGCAGAACACCGGCATCCACTCTCCCTCCCAAAGTCTTCACGAAATTCATGAGAGCCCGCTGCAATCCTGCTTCCTCCGCCTCTTTAGTTAGCTTTTTAAGCAAGATCCTGTCTGAAACACCCGCGAAGATATTTCTGGTACTGATGATCGCGCGATGGGCAAGCCCAGGATGGATTTCGAGGTCTACACTTTCTTGTTCTTCATCATCTCGATTAACGGCCGAAGGGTCAATGAGCTGTGCCAAAATGGGGAATACTCGGTGCTTATCGGACTGTAGAGAGATGATGGCAGTACATGCGCTCGGCGCAGATGTCAAAGTTGCTACTCCACCAGACGCCGCTAGCCGTGTTGGTATATCATCAACATCCGACAGAGCGAACATTATTTGGAGCTTCGATTTGATACCGCTTGGATTACTTTCTCCCCCGTATCTCTCGAACACCTCGTCAGAACCTGCAATGAGGTTGCAAATCAACTCCATCGCTGCTCTGCGGACCAACGTGTGATCTTCCAATAATAAAAGCTCAACCTTCTGTAGCAGTCCATCGGATTGAGCGATGCGTGTGGCTGTTTCTGGACCTTGGGATGAGAGGTTCGTTAGCGCCATCATTGATTCAAACCGTTGCAGAAGTGTCGATGAGGGGTTTTGAAGCATAAATGACAATGGACGGATAGCGTCATATATCGCACCCTCGATCGGCCCAAAGACTTGCATAGGAGAAGAAGTTATGGAGATTTTTGCTAAAGCCTGTATTGCGTCAAGTGTAGTGATATCCAAAGCTTGCTCTGGGACGGAGATCGATGACTGTTTAGAAGGCATCCCATGCTTGATAATGTGCATTAACACTTTCGCGCCTCCACTTTGTAGAACTTTGCCACGGGTGTCTTGTTCTTCCACAATGCTGAGCAATGTTTTTGCGGCCAATGCGCGTATTCCCGCAGTATCGGATCGAATCACAAGGGTAAAGATGTCCAAAACGCCGACGTCGACTGCACGGCGAATTCTGGCTCTGACGTGATCATCGTCCTCGAGCACAGACGAAGATGACGATTTCACATTGGTTTTAGAAGCATTTGCCATTTTCCGAAGTTTTTCTATTTGTATTTGCTCTTCGGTAAGTCGTAGGCGACGCATACACAAGTTCGACACGATTAACAAAACTCCGAAACCTAGAGTCGTAGGGGTGTCACCGGACACGACGGTAGTCTTGCGACGTGGTACGAGAGAGAAAAGTCGTTTTAGGAATAATGTGTCATGGGATAGCTTCTCCTTGATAATTGGGTCACCGCTGAGATATGCCAATCCCTCAACGGCATCTGACATTGAAATATCATTGCCCCCTGCCACAACGATTGCTCTCATCGAAGCAGCCAAATCTTCATCTTTTCGATCTCCCCCTCGTAAATCTCCCACCGATTCTCCCACCGCCTCTGCATCGTCAAGAGCGGATCCCTTGGATAGTTTTATGAGAGCAGTGGTGGCAGCAGTGCGTATATTCACATCTGAAGAGTTTTGCGATGTGAAGTCCAACCATTTTATGGCTTGTGAAGACAGAACACCGCGACATGGTTTATGGCCGATAGCTTGTGAGAGTAATTGGGCAACATCACGAGCTAGGTAGTTTGACGGTGACAAGTCAACGCTATCCATGATTGACTCTAGAACTCCATCTTGTTGAAAAATAGAGGCGGCAGATTGCCAGTCTACTTGGAAGAGAGCCGTCAAGAAAGACACTCCGGCGAGAAGTTCATTCTCGTCAGTGTCTGCAAGTCGAGTGACTATCAAAGGGCCAAAAGCTTTAGACAAGATCTCAGTATTGGGATCAATGTCTGTCTCTTGGTTTGAGGACGAGTTCCTGACACCCTGGCAGAAGGCAGATAGAGTGAGAAAAGCTTTGGAACGTTCATCAATCTGGCTAGTGGGTAGAAATGCAGTGATAAGATATGCTAGTTCGTCGGGTAGAGCGCCAGAGCTCCTCATTGCGGGAACATCTGTGTGTTCTTCCAGTTTTGCCATGGCGATTGGAAAGTTGATACATCATGTCTGTATGTAGTACGTTACATATCGGGACGATTTATTTTTTGCATTTGATCACAAATTTGCCCTTGACGATCTCACTTCTTACATACTTGTTTTGCATACTTCTTCATGGCCAGTTCCAGCACATCTTCTCTACCCATACTAGAGTCCAGGTCGCCTGTAATCGGGGCTGGCGACCTGGTCCTACTCAGGATACCAAATGGCGATGTTAAAGGCGTCAAAGTCGAAAAAGACTCGTGCGTTCAAACTTTTCTCTCCAACATATGAGTATCTGACGAGATTCCAGTACAGTCACTATAGGAAGGCTTGGGTCTTTTTACGCAAATGAGCTAATTAGTCAACCCTATGGTCTTACATTCGAAATAGTCAACAAAAAGTTGAAGGTTGTGCCGCCTCGCACACTCCAGGAAGTCGGTAGGATCTGGCATAACTGCGGACCTATACTTTGTTTTCTCATGGATGTCTAAGAGGATACCGATGCCACCAACGAACTTATTAATGATGGGGAGTTTGTGCAGCCTCTTACCATAGAGGAGATACAAAAGTTCAAAGCTACTGGTGTTCATGTGTCGGTGAATATCGTTTCCTCCTCTTGTCATACAATTAGTAATAACGGTATACCCAGGAAATTATCAAAAGGCAAATAGAGCAACATGCCAACTACGCGTTGAAAACAGAATACAGTAAGGAAAAGTACAAAAAACGGAAGGAAGAAAAGTACGCTCGAGCCAAACACATACATCTATTGTTGATGAACTACCCAGATATTCCAAATCATTTACGACCATAGAACCTACATTATTCAACGTCTGTGACTACTGGTTCAACAAGGATCAAGCGCGTATTCGGGATCTTCGCCCAGACTCCTTATCTCAATTATTGAACTTGGCAAACATTCGACCAGGAGGGCGATATATTGCAGTTGATGATGCTTCAGGACTTGTTGTAGCCGGAATATTAGAAAGAATGGGAGGTTCGAAAATTGTTTTCTTTATCCCTGTCACTTGAGTCTCACTTCACCATTTCAATAGGTCGAGGGCGATTGCTAACTATTTGTGACACTGATTCGCCTCCAGCATATCCGGTAGTGACAAACATGAATTTCAGGCCACATATTGTATCCGGCGTTATGGTGTCTTTGAACTGGGCCACCTCCGAGGAGGGCTACATTCCCAGTAAGTTTACAAAGTCGGCTCGGCCTCGAGGGATAACACTCATATGCCTGTCAGTCATTCCCCCGTCAGACCTTCCACAAGATCAGATCCGATCAGAGAGACAAAAATCTCGGCTCAACAAGCGCAAAGCCGTTACCAATCTAGTGACCAACACGAGAGAGGAGTTGTTCAATGGGGAATTTGACTCGTCAGCAGTTCAATCGTTTTGCCTGTCTTCATCTGTTGATGGACTCTTAGCCTCATTGTTGCTAGTCAATATGATCCGTGGTCAATTCTACAAAGACTTGTGCCATATGTTGGTGGTTCTGGATCCATCGCTGTGTATAGTCCTCATATACAGGTGTGTTTTCCTTTCCACAACCTTATCAATACATCGATACTGAACCCGAGCATCTACAGACATTGGCAGATCTTCAGTCGCAGATGCGGGCTACGACTCAATACCTGAGTCCAAATATCACAGAAACATGGCTGCGTAGATATCAGGTCTTACCTGGACGGACACATCCTACGATGAACACGTCAGGATCGGGGGGCTATATCCTCCATGCTTTGAAAATGTGCGTAAAACCATCATTAATATAATTGGCATTATCTGACATTGTCTCAATAGTTATGATGACCCGAATGCGTCCTCTGTCCTGATGCACCGCCACAAACCCAAAAAAGCCAAGCTGGCTGAACCCATGTCAGGGGTGGTTTCTTCTTTGGATGATGACACCTCAACTAAGGAGAAGATTGGAGAGATCTCAGCGGATACGACAATGTCAGATGTGGGTAACGAAGCCCAGTAGCACACAGTACATTACAACTCAAAGATTTCGACCTGGTGTGTCCGTCATAGCGGACTCAGGAAACAGTGCACCAAAGACCTGAAAAAAATTTGTCAACCGGTTGTCGATGCGATGAAGATGTGACGTACCTCATCAACGATGGTGTAGGCTATGTGTTGGTTTAAGCGTCGATTCTGAAGCACTGCGAACATCCTTCGCGCCCCACGACGTGCGTTTGTTCGCCCAATCATGTTGGCGGCGAGGTCTGTAACAAAGCTTAGCGCGACTTGAGAGCAATGTTTTCGGAAATGACGTACCAGGAACCAGAGAAGAGAGCTTCCTGTTGGCCGCGTCTCGAGTAGCCATCTTCTCTTCATATGATCGAGGTATGCCTGTCCCCTTTAATTTCCCACCTGGCCAAAGACCATCCCGGAACATTTTAAGAAACGACAAAAGACGAGGCTCCTCGAGGTAGGACTTGACATATTCGCGTATTTTCCTAGCATACGGCGTCAATAACTAACCGAGGAAAAGATAAAATGCACTGACCGTTCGATAGTGCCTCCGAGGACTTGCTGGAGGATGATGACGATGGCTTGTCGGCGGAGCCAGTTGTTTTGCTTGTTAAGCTCAAAGACAGCAAGTACGAGGTCACAGATGGGAGCCGAGAATGTAGATGTACTTGTCTCCCCATCTAATGGTTTCAGGTCTCCGGAGAGTTGAAAGAGTGCAGCATCCGGAGAGCTTTTACCGCTGGCATTGAGAGCTTGCGCAATGAGATCCTCATCATGAATGCCTGAGCCAACAATTCCAGCAAATTCGGCTGCTTGTCTAGTCAAACGCTGAATCATAACATCGAGCATTGAGGGTCCAAAGAACATGTCGTCGATGCTTGCAGTCACCGAGCGGTAGACATTGCGAACTAAGTCTTTCCCAGAGAACAACGTTCCTTTAGGAGGTTCTGGCGTCGGAGAGGCAACAAAAGGAGTATCACGAGACAGGAAGGATCGGAGCTCGTCGCTTTCACAAACGACGGAAATAGCCACCACATTCTACTGACCTGTCAGATATTCTACCACGAGGTAATGTTGTATTACTCACCTGGAGGTATTTCTCCAAACTAATTCTTCGGGTATCGACGAAGCTCCCAGAAAGTGCGGTGACAAGGCGCTTACCTGGAAAGTCTAAATTACGAACAAGGACGTAGCGTTCCCGTAGTTTGTTATGCAAGTTGAAAAACTCATTATATCTTCGTGCAACCACCCACCCTGAGGTATGTCCACCATCTGGAGCAAGCTGTTGGATTTCCACCAAATACCGCACCACAGATTTACCCTCTTCTTCGCCTACCGTCGAACTGACAATTGACACCTTTGTACGGTCGGAAATTAACCGATTCGCAGACTCCTGCTGCTCGTACTGTTGCTTCTGAAACCTGAGTTCGCGAAGATCCCTGTTCATCGCAGACTTGGATTTGACAAGGAGCCGGAGCTCTTGCGTATCACCAGTAAGCTCTGCCTTCTTTATCAGGGTATCTAGCATGAGATCTTGTGCTTCCAGGTTTGCAATGTTGTCTCCGAGGCGAGCGATCTCGTATGACAATTGGAGGTCACCAGGACCAGCCAGTTGGAACGGAGGATGATTATCTTGGCCCTCGTCAGCAATAAGATCATCCGTGTCCACATCCACATCATCAACTTCCTCATCTTCGTCGTCATCGAACATAGCTCGCCGTTTATATTGGTCAGAGGGGCGCAAAAGACTGGATACCTTCTTGAAACTGGTAGTTTTGGATAACCTCGAAGGTCTATCAACTTGCTCTTGTTCCAACGCCATTATATCGGTGAGAGCAGCATGTATAGCCTCCATCCTTTTCTCTTCTTCTCTTTGAAGCTTGTCCTCTGGATCATCAAATAATGGAGGTCGCGTTGGCTGAGAGTCTGAATCTGTTACAGGAGACATTAAGACCTCGATGTTCGACGGCGACGATCGCATCCCAGGACGAGATGCATTAGACCCAGCGGAACGTTGAGAAGTCCCGCTTGCAGTGCTTCCGCTCGCAGTGCGCTGCATAACAGGTCCAATGGTGGGTTCTACGGGTGTCGGAGAAAAATAGAAAGGATACGTTTGTTTGCTCTGTTTGGAAGTAGATGTCGTATACTCTTCTGGAGCCTCTATAGGGCTGGCTTGACGACCCAAGTCGGTATCACTAATAACGCGGAACCAAAGCTCGGACCTTTCAAAATCTTCAAAATCTTGCTCCATATCCTTTTCAACCTGTCTCTGGGCCAACATGACACTTCTTCGGACCTTGTGTTGAGCTGAAGATGTAGGTGGCGTTTGTGTTTCAGCAAAACCACGAATGACATCAATATGTTTCTTGGATATGCATGCGAGGGTTGGGTGAAGTGAAGAGCGAGAGAAATAAAGATTATTTATCATAGAAATGTCCTCTATAATAGTTGCAGAAGAGGTTGGATTCTGCAATGGTTCGCCTTCGTCATCGGAAGATTCTGAATCGACAGACTCCAAAGGGTTTTTGAAGCTCTCAACAGTCAACCAAAATTGAACGAGCAAAGACCTGTGGCGACGATCCATGAACTCCATGAAATAAGAGAGGGAGCTAGGATTTCCGAGAATGTCACGGAGGATAAGACCTGATTTCTGAGTTGCTTCCTGGTAGGGCATTCCCTAGAGGGTTATTGTTGTTATGTTCCAATTTTCACTATCTGAGCATCAAGCTTACCGAGTCATGATCATCGTCACCTCCCAGCACAACAATCCTCTCCTCGACTCTTCGCTTCGCAGTGTAAAGACGATCAAGGAAGGCGACTACATCCTCCGTTTTCTCTCCGTCGATCCAATCGTCCTTTTCGTGATTTGCTAGTTGAGGTAGAATGAGAGTGCTGGTGAAATTGATCGTAAAACGTTCTTACCAAGAAGTAGTCTGGTTCTCCGAATCTCCCCAACAACATCATTCTTAAGCCTTCGTGCGTCCAAAAGAGATGAACAACGGCTTATGCTCCGCAGAAAGGATTCAAATTGTCGTAAATCGGTACGTATCGTGATTAGTTCCGTAGCAAGGGGTGCCGTAGTTGACACCCGAGGTTGAGATCGTGGTGACTGCGCCTCCAGAACGTTTCGAACCTTTGTTATCAATTTCCTATTCGTGATTGGTTCGGTATACAAACGCAAGCGAGAGCAAATCTTACTGTTGGTGGATCGCTGCGCCAGCCTAGAAATACCATGTAATATGTTACTATCAAATAAGAGAAATAGACACACCACTTGATCAATGGCTCGATTCCAAAAGTCGGGATCGGATATCATGTCCATCACTGGCTGCAAAACCGAGCACACCAGAATCTCCCGTACTACAACCCTCAACGCCTGACTTCTTGATTCTACATGTGGTAATACGTGCGGTAAGGCCTTTTCTACCAACTGCCGGAGGTGAACCTCCTCAGTTTGCTTTGTGAATGTGGTGGATAGATTTTCGACGGCAGGGTGTAGCTTTCCACCCTTCCCAGAATACTTGTTCGCTAAGAGGAGATCAAGTTCTTCTGACTGCGTTAACTTGCGTTCCAGACCAGCCCCATGCAACGCGACTTCCGACTGACGGAATTGATCTACGTGTGCAGTGATCTTCGGTAGGATTCTCTTGACCATGAGAGCTGAAAGATCAACGGTGGACGCTCGACCAAGTAAGCGTTCCAGGCTTGCGTGCAACACCGACGAGACAGCCATTGGGAAGGACGGCGACGAGGATATGTCCTTATACCACACAAGGACAAAGTCTCGAACAATCATGATAAGGATGTCATTCAAAGCCGACGAAACGAGGGGTGCATTAGGGCATAATGACGGGAACGATTGTGGCGTGTTCTGTGACCATTGGGATCGGGTGAGGACGACCTGCCAGGCTGCTGGGGTTGAGAAAGCAAGAGGACGCGCGGAGTGGTGTAAATCATTCTCAACGTGGGCCCTCTTGTCCACCAGGTGGCCAAGAAAGAGATTGAAAGCGAGAAACAAGATACCGCCCGAAATGACAAGGAATGGGGACAGCAGGAGGAGGAGGACGGGTGAGGAGAAGATGCGGAATATAACAGGGAGGACAACGGCGAGGACGCCGACGAGGACGACAGCCCTGATGCTGAACGACGAACTCATGCAGTCGTCATTGAAGAATGCTGAATTCGAAATTTCGAATGATTTACCAAATGATTTACATAAATTGCATCCACGTGAGCATCGACAAGTTACCCACTTCCTCAACGAAAAACTCTCTTCAACGTATCCCGCCTTCTTCCGCATTTTCCTTGACGCGTAGATGTCTTCTGCATCTGCTGCCCAGAAAAACCCCGTCGCGATTTCGACCAAGGAAGGCTTCGTATGCGGGGGTATTGCTGCCTGTATCGCGGTATGCAGTTTTTGGACTCGCAAGACCATAATCCTCCCTAACTGGTCTCTGCGGATAGGTTACTATTTCCAACCCTGCAGAAGTTGCAAAGACGCGTCTACAACTCCAAGGTGAACTTGCAAAAGGAGGCGGTGTAAAGGTTTACAACAATGCCCTTGATGTCCTACGGAAGACATATGCGAATGAGGGTTTGCGGGGCGTGCAACGTGGTCTCGGTCCTGCCGTGAGTTGAAAATAACTTTTTATGGCTAAACTAAATTATGCGCTCAGTACGTTTATCAAGTGAGATCATCATTTTGAAGCATTCGCATGACTCTCAATGGCTGCCGTCAGATTCTTCTGAATGGATCTCGTCTTGGTCCGCATTTTCTCCTCATGTTCACCGCGCGAGCTCATCTGAACATGCAGGATTTTACGAACCTATACGACATAATATAAACCACTTGGCCGGCTTTTCGGCCGAAGCCCAAATTCCATTCACTTCCGTCCTTGCTGGTGCCCTGAGTGGTGCCATCGGTGGTTAGTACGCATGCAATACGCAAGTCAGAAACGTCTACATCTTACATATCGTGGGCATTTATAGCTTCATTGGGAAACCCTCTTTTCCTGATCAAGGCACGAATGCAGGTGTGTCGACCTCATGTGTAGGTGAAGTCTCTTCAATGTTTGGATTTTCTAGGCCTACTCCCCGGCGCTCCCTGTTGGAGCACAACACTATTACAAAAACTCATTTGACGCTCTTTCGACGATTTTTCGAGCGGAACGATTCCGCGGCCTAGTCCGAGGGATCGATGCAGCCATCTTGCGAACATCCATGGGTTCTTCTGTTGGTACCCATACGCTTGTAGGCTTCGACGTCTTCTCTGATGAGTTTAGGTCCAACTTCCCAGTTATAACTTTACGAAAGCACAACTGGTAAAGAATGGTGTTCTCCCTGCTGACAGCCCCTGGACATTCATTCTCAGTAGTACTGTCTCTGGGATGTGCGTTGTGCGTCTTATCTATCCATTATAACTCTTTGTTTTCTGATCTCCATGTAAGTGTCTAGCAATGCAGCCTGCAGACACGGTAAGCTGAAGGTAGACCAGAATTTAGTTCCTCATTCAATACACTGCTACTAGGCTCTGACACGAATGTACAATCAACCCACAATACGCGGTCCCGACGGTAGATTGCAGGGTACCCTTTATAAAAACCCAATAGATTGTCTATGGAAGACTTTCCAAGCAGAAGGAGTATATGGGTGGTATAAAGGTTTCGATTCCAACTTATGTATTTTCATTTGTTATACTCAAGATAATATGTTAATACAGGCTCTACGGCTCACTTTATGCGCATTGCTCCTCATACGTAAGTATTGATGCATTTCTTGCTATCCCTGACTCAATATTGGTCGATCAGTATCGTCACACTGACCATGAACGATATCATCATTGGTCTATACAAGGATTTCAAGCGAGGCCGACAACGAGACCTTGACATTTGATATGCACAAGAGCCAAGTTTACGCATCTAGATCTACCTTATACTGCATTAATAGACAGACAGTACCCATCTCGAGAGTTTACATTCACGAGACGTCAATAAGAAGACCTGTGACTAGAAGTACAGTTATAGCTTACGAAGGAACCACGCAGAGGGTTGAACGAGTGAAGAATGTTCATGGTTAAATGGATGTATCGTGTCAATAGATAGTTGAGACAGCCCTAGACCTATTTTTCTTGGGGGGAGAGTCAGCCGCAGATGTCGGGGTATAAACGGTGTGTCGGGTCGTGTGGAATCCATTTATTAGCCAGTCCGGCCTGATACGACCATTCGTCGGCGTTCTCAGTCTTCCAAGTCCATTGGATCCAACCCTGGCCCTGCTCATAAGCGCTGGTCTGCGCCTCCCAGTACTTCCTCAGGAAAGTCTTGTATGAAGAGTTGAAGCTCGATGCGCTGCCTGTCAAGCCCTCACAACTGCCGACAGGAGTGGAACCTGGGAGAGTTCCATTGTACCGAGAACCAACACCACGGCCATTGAGGTATGTTGCGCAATCCGTGGCAGCGGGGGTCCACTCGCCTACAACTGTCCATAGGCTGGAGGAGGCAAGGGCCGACCCTTGAGAGCAGGCAAATGCGATATGGTCCGAGTGAGACATTTGGTTCTCCTAAAGCGAACATCTCAATGACGATAATCATTAAATACTTCGGTGTCGACACTGACCTCAACAGAGAAGATCTGATACCTGTGTATGTCCATCATGACACCCTGGAATGTTGGAGAAGGCATGAATCCTTGCCAGTGATTGAGGCCTTGAAATGCATCGGATATAACGAGAAGAGTGTTGCTTTGCTGTGAGGTGCCATAGGGGTAACTAAATTATCGAGGTGTCGATGTCTCGTCTTCCCGCGAACATTCAAACAGAACTGACCGAATATTTCCGTAGCTATCATACCAGTACTGCGAATGCGTCTCAACATTCCTGCATTCTTTTGATGTGGTCTGATAACGTACTTGTGTCGTGACGCTCAACATCTGGTCTCCAAGAGATCCCAATGGTCTGATCCTCATCAATACACATGCCAGATAAAAAATAGTAAGACATACTCATTCAAGGCAGCGATGGCTGTCACAACCGAACTCTGATCTTTATACTTATCAGCTAATTGTTTGATGATCGCATTGGTACGATCAATGTTCGACTTCGAACGATACCATGACCTGTAACTGGTCGTGAGTGTACGAACATTGTAAAAAATGGTACACTTGAGCTCACGGATGCGACGTCCTTCGTCCAGAGTTGTCAAATCTAAAGCAGTTGATTGTCAGAACTGATGAAGAGAGCTCAGGGGTCCGAATGTAACAAACCCATTCTGGCTCCCGGGAACACCTAAACATCATGCTCAGAAATGTGATGGGAATGCTGGACTTGACCACGTACCGTGCAAGTCAATGATCACCTTGATCCCATGGTTTCCCGCCCACGAGACTGCCAAATCAAGGTAAGGAAGCTGTCCTTGGACATAAGGCTCGCCGTCGGAAACATCGAAAGCCCAGTAACCGATGGGTAGTCGGACATGATTGAGCCTTTCGAGAGGAAGTCAAAGGAATGGTCAAATCAACATTTATTCACCCTACCCAGCGGCTGCAATGGCCTTGAAATCTTCCTCTGTGATCCATGAACTCCAATGGGCCTGAAGAGTACTGAGAGCCTGGGTAGGGTCCTGATATTTGCCAAAGGTATACTCATCGACGATACGTAGGTTATTAGTGTTGTCAAATATGGAAGGCGTGATCCATGGCTATGCAAATAAGGAGGGATATTGAAAACACTGTGGAATAAAATCAATGCGGAGGACAGACCTCAAGAACGAGCCATCCACCAAGATTGACACCGCGAACTTTGGTAGAGCCGTAGTTGAAGCCAGGATTGACAGCGGCGAGAGAAACAGAAGCGACAGAAAGACCGAGGAGGACGGCGCGCAAATAACCCATTGCGAAGAAGAGGGGGATGGAGAAATAGGGGAAAGGAGGTTTTCTTGAGCCCTATTGCTCTAAATACCCAAATGTCGATCGTTTTTCGATGCTTCTTGATACCAAAATAGAGTGGACATCCCAGACAACCAACATTGTTCGTTTCCCGGGAGCTTTCCGAGAGGCTGACCTGAGCGAAAACAGCCACGATTGGGAGCATCTGTACGATCACTGTTCTAACCTCTGACAGACAGAAAGGACGAGTTTTGTTGCGCGCTAGTCTCCCCTAGACAAACGCTATGCTCCATCCGTGTGGGACACGTGGAATACTCATGCAAAAGTATAACATGCCGGAATAGGAGTACTTTGAATGGCTCAGATAGACAGATAGATATAGATCACAGAATATGATGATATGTCCACATGTAACAAGCATAGACTTAAGGACGGAGATTTGTTGCGTCAACGTCGCGTCTCTCACCTGTCTGTAGGATGTGGGCGCTGGGGGCGATGGAACAATATCGGGTGGTAACGACAGCCGTCGGCGACCGCTCTCCGTACTTGCGAGGCAGTGGAGTACCCGGCAATTACCGATTGTAAGCTTCATTTAAATAAGTATTGTAATCAAATTGTAATCGTCATTATATTTGATCACCCATTAATCTCGCGACCATGTCCATCGATACCCTTCGCAAACGTTACCAAGCTGCTGGACAGGAGCATCTCTTTGCATTTTGGTCCCAACTCTCAGAAGAGGAGCGAGCCTCCCTCACTGCACAACTAGAACTTCTCGACATCGAACGCGTCAATCGCATCTACCAAAACGCTGTCGGTTCAGAATCCGGGGCACTGAGCCCAACCTCGCTCTCTGGGACAATAGAGCCTCTCCCAAAAGGTGCATCAGAGCCAGTAGGAACTCCTGCAAAGGACAATGAATGGCGTAAGATTGGATTGGATGCGATAGCACGCGGTGAAGTTGGCGTTCTCCTCATGGCGGGTGGTCAGGGCACGCGTCTTGGAAGCTCAGCGCCCAAGGGTTGCTACGACATCGGTTTGCCCTCTCACAAATCTCTCTTCCAATACCAAGCCGAACGTATTGCCCGTTTGCAACAAGTTGCGGAGGCGGAGGCAAACAAACCTGTTGGATCCGTTATCATCCCCTGGTATGTCATGACAAGTGGTCCCACTCGCGAGGCAACGGAGAGCTTTTTTGAGTCACACTCTCACTTTGGGCTGGATCCCAAGAACGTGATCATCTTCGAACAAGGTGAGGATATCATATTTAATTTCATTCGATATCAGCTCACATTTGTGCCCAGGCACATTACCTTGTCTGGCCAACGACGGATCAGTTATCCTTGAAACTCCTTCGCAGATCGCTGTCGCTCCTGATGGCAACGGTGGCCTCTACGCTGCAACTCGTGCCCCCATTTCTCCCTCCGAAAAATCCCACACCGTTCTCTCAGACCTCGCGAAGCGAAAGATACTCTACGTTCACGCGTACTGCGTTGACAATTGTCTTGTACGCGTCGCTGACCCTATTTTCCTCGGCTATTCCATCCAGAAGCAAGCAGACTGCGCTGCAAAAGTCGTCCCCAAGGCATACCCAACAGAATCCGTTGGTGTTGTCGCCTATCGCGATTCGAAGTTTAGCGTTGTCGAGTACTCGGAAATTTCCAAGGAGCAAGCTGAGCGACGTGATCCCGAGACAGGCGAGCTTTCTTTCCGCGCAGGAAACATCGCCAACCATTTCTACACCACAGCATTTCTCAATCAAGTGGAAGCATTTGAGGAACAACTCGCATTCCATATTGCACGCAAAAAGATTCCGTATATCGATCTGCAGACAAAAGAGGTTGTCAAACCAACTAAACCTAATGGCATGAAGCTCGAAATGTTTGTCTTCGATGTCTTCCCATTCACGGAACGCTTTGCTGTATTGGAAGTGACGAGAAAGGAGGAATTCAGTCCCCTGAAGAATGCTCCGGGGACAGGATCCGACGATCCGGAAACGAGTCGTCGTGATCTCCTTGCGCAACACAAGAAATTCCTGGAGAATGCAGGGGCCACTGTTCAAGAGGGTGTGGAGATCGAGATATCTCCTCTCGTGAGCTACGCTGGTGAGGGTTTGGAGAGTATTCGAGGTAAAACTTTCTCAAAATCAGGATATGTGGAGAGTGTGGAAGAATTGGACACTTTGGCATAAACAGCCTTCTCTTAGATTTGTTCACTGTTTTCTTAGACCCTCGGACTCGTTATGGTTACTGCATCACGGACTTATCACGAACGTGTAATGTTTAATGTGTTTCTGGATTCAAATAGCGTGCAACAACCGAGTGTGAGGCAAGCTATGTATCTACACCTCAGCCTCCCACAGTTCCATCACCCGCCTTCTTCGTTCCTCGAGGTCCTTTCTTTTCAAGCTCTTCCCGTAAAGATGCAAACAGGCGCTGTGTACGTTCAGCATTGGGCTTTTGTACGATCTGAATCAGTCTTCCTTTCAGATAATCGATGTAGAAAATGCTAGACAATCATACCTCTTTACAACAAGCGATCAACTTGTCAATGAGCATGGTTTGCCCGTTCTGCGCGTCCTCCAATTCTCTTCGGATTTGCTGATTCTACAATGGGGCAGATCGCAGACGCGGATATGAAGATGAAACTCGAATATTAGAGGAACAAGTACGTACCTCCTCTTCCTGCTTATCTGCACGGAGTTTTTCGCCGTCCGCTAACTGCTTTTGCTCTGCGGCTCGAGCTCTGGAAAGTAGAACCTCCAATTCCTTGGACCGTATCACACATTCAAAATGCTTCTCCCGAAGCTCATACTGCCTCAGAACTTCCTTCAATCGTTCTCGCACACTAAGGGGATTGATTAGCCACACATTCAGGAGAAAAATGTATACCATGGACGCACACGCTGTCAAAGATATCCTCGAGTGTTCTTCTTGCCCTGGTATCGCGTTAGGAGAGTTAAAAGTGGTAGTAAAGGGAAGTCTCACTCGTTGGGGTCATCGCTCCAATACTTGCGCAATTTCTCGCAATGAGGTCCAGCATGTACCGACTAATCGCGGTCAATATTGGAATTCATGTTTCAAAAAAGAATTATCCTACTCACCCATTCTTCGGGTCCAGGGCCCTCTGTCAAATCCATCATCTCCACAGCAAGAATTTCGTCTCCATCCTCCATACCGATCTCCTCGGGCGTTTGCTCTGCCTCAATATTTCTGCCATTATGTGTGAAGACATATTGCATGGTCGGAGATGCGATCAATTCTGATAGTTGTGTGCTGGTGGCCTCAGTTACAGGAGACCCATTCATTACTCCGTCACTGCCATCCCCTTTCTTCCTGGAACCAGCCTGCTCCATCCTATCCGTCCAGGCCTCGAATAGCCTTGACAACTTCGTTTTGCGGGATATTTTGAAAAATAGTTCGGCGCGGTATCGACAAATGACCTTGACCACGATATCAGGCATTTCACGGTACTTGATGTCTTGTAGCTTGGCTTTGTCTGCTCGCTTTGCAAGATCATTCTTCATTTGTAGAAGCTAGGAGAAATTAGATTTGAGCCTTGTAAGCAGATAACATGTGAGGGATTACCTCTTCTTGAGCTTCTTCAACACTTTGCGCCAGTCGTTTTCCATCCTCCTGTACCCATAGTCAAAACATAGTCATTGTGGTCAAGCATTTAACCTACACGTAGTCTCTTATTGTCCTGCACAAAGAATTAGTTATTGATATCTCGTGTAAAGACAAAACAACAGCCTACTTTTTGTAATTCACGGGCAAGATTCTCCATTTTGGCCTTGGTCTGATTTGCTTTAGTGAGCTGGCCCTTGGCTTGAGATATGTCGTTGAAGGGAACGCTCAAAATCCAGAGAACCATGAACATACCGGCATCCTTGTCTTTTACGAGTTTCTGTTTCTCCTTTGCATGATCGCGTTCAAGACGCTTAAGTTCCGCGAACTGTGTAATGAAGTATTAGATGGTGAACGGGGGTATAGCCATAGAGTATCAGGTTACCAGTTCGATGTATTTCGTGTGAATAGCCGCTTCTTCCAGTCCCTTGACCGACTTGGCTGCTTCCTCAGCTATCGGAAAAAGTCCTAGTTGAGGATGTAATTTGGCAGACACCGCATGAAACGACGCACTGAATTTCCTCTCCTCCTCTTCCTCGAGAACTTCCTCTTCTTCCAATGCAGCAATTCTGTTCTTCAAACTTTCGTACATCGTGGCTGGGTCAAGCGGTGCATCATTCTTCTTCTTTCCTTTTTGTGTATGTTGGTGCCCATTCGTTCCGGGGGTGTGATTATTGGGCGGGTTTGACCGATTGGTCGCTGGCGAATGAGTGGCATTATTATGGGTGGGCGGCGTCGGTGGGACAGTCACAGGTGGAGGGGGAGCAGGGCCTGCTGGAGGCGGTTTGACTGCCCGTTGAGCTGCTGCATTCTGAGTGTGATTTGACGAGGCTCCGTTCATCACTGAAGGGCGTCGGTGCGGATGATTTATGAAATCCGACCAGATGCGACGGATGTTAAAAAAGAAAAGAGAAAGAAAATACAAGAGTCAACTACATGACAACATGCTGAATTCACAATTTCACCTTGCACTTGTCTTCTTCGTCTGGCTACTGGCGGACATTCACTGATGCTTATAATTGCACCGTCCTTTCGGACAGAGCTCATGATGCAATGACCAAGACCGGCACAACAACGCGAAAACAAAAAAGGTGTATTGGTAGGTACGTAGAAGGGAACATAACCTCTGTTATCTACGACGATGAGTTGCACACGAATGTCGCCTTTTGGGGCCACTTGAGGCTGAAGACACACTCACTGCTGATATAGTGGATACAACGTGATTTGTGACACATCACGTTTTTTGTTAACGCGACTAAAAACGCGTTGATCGTGTTTGTTCATAATCAATGCAGACGATACATTCACGAAGTACTATCATTTTCTAATTTATTTCATTAACCAATGCTCTCGTCCAGCTCCGGTATGCTCATCTAAGTCGCAATGCTTCTTTCTGACTAGCATATAGATTCCTCACCATTCAGCTCACCGGTCAGAAAGCGACAACGACTCTCCTCTCCTACCTATGATGAACAATTGGGTGATTTCAGTCAAGCAGACCTTGACGCGTTTGATCAATTAGAGGCACACTTCTCCCAATCACCCAGGAAGAGCAGCACCCAGACTGAAGAGTTCCCACAACCTTACAGTTCAGGTCAGATTTGCCCCCGGATAGTATCAATGATTTGTCTCGTTCTCAAACTAATTTAGACGGTCCTCTGAGAGGGGCCAAAGCCGTTGAACTTACTGACGATCCTGATAACCCATTTACGACCATCCTGCGACCGACCCTTATTGCTGCTCCAGCATTGACAAATTCCTCGACAATAGGCCTTGTTGGCTTTTCTAAAGCATTAACTGTGAACGTGAATAATGCCAATGTATCAAATGATTTTTCTCGCTCCCCGTCTCCCGAGGAACCCCCTCACCAGGATTATGATGCTTGGTTTCAGCCAGCGGGTGCCATCCCACCAATTGCATTTCAGTCCGCCTCATCAAGTCTTTCCACGGTTGCTGGATTTACGAAGGCATCGAACAAAGGCCTTATCGCGCCCTCCAGTGCTGCTCTTGCTAAAGCTCAAGCAAAAATGAAAGAAATCTGGCAAGAACCTGATTCTCTGAAGACAAGTTCTGTGACCAGCCTTACCAATCCATCAACCAGAGACTTTGAGAATCTATTCCAGCCAGCTTCAAGTATCTCTAGAAAATCTCCTCGACGGCCAGCTTTGCAATCAGTTGTCAATTCCCCTGGCTTCGGTTCTCCCAGTACTCCGAGCCCTGCAGGCTTCTCCCGGCCATCAACCAAACCAGCATCCCCAATGACTCCAATGGAGCTTTTCATAAGCAATCGCTTGAAACTCGAAGAGTCCTTTAAGGCTTCTCAAGCAAAACAAGCCCAATCTTCTGTAAAAAGGAAAGTGAATTGGCTCACGAGAGATAGACCTAGCGATACGGGTCAGGCTACTTGGACTGGAGTTTTCAACATGGGTAAGCCTAGAGTGATTTCCTGGATAATACTCTCTGATACCTGCCCTTAGATCTTCCTCCCGACCGGCAAACCCTGCGCACATCAGGTCTGGTACCGCAACAGTATATTCAAGGGGACCTTGAGGCTATGGGAATGTAAAGATATCGCCACCATTGCTTATCCTATCCCTCTGATCCTTTGTTTCCTAGAAATACCACAGAATTGTCACAGATTACACCTTCGATGGCGATGTATTATTCATTTCACACACCTAGTTCTACGCCAGTGCTCCCACTCTCATCAACGCCGCCTGTCAAGCTCGGCCCTGTCCAGGCGTTCGACTCTCTGCGCGAGAGTGGGTGTATACTGGCAACTCAAGAATGGGTCAATAATCATTGGGGTCTCATTCTATGGAAACTCGCTGGCATGGTTGGCCTCGATCCCGAACGAGAAAGTATACCTTACCAAAAACGTTGGTGCTGGAATGAAGTTATGCGGCAATTACTCTACAGGCAAGTGGATAACGCACGCCGTCACTACCACGTTCATTGAGTGATTATCCAGGTATGAACGCGAACTCAATCAAGGAAAGCGTCCACCACTTCGTCTAGTTACCACGCGAGACGCCCCTGCAGCCTATCCGATGACCCTCTGCGTGTCAGATATCTCTTGGGGATCCTCTACGGTGCCTTCCGAGTCACATCCTGAATTGGAAGTGACGGATGGATGGTACCGACTGCGTGCACGGATCGATGCACCTATGGCTCGCGCTGTACGGCGTGGTCACATTCGAATCGGTCGAAAGATCGCTGTTGCTGGTGCCTATGTCCGTGCCTCTTTCTTCATGATCATACAACAGGTCCCTTATCTTCATCGTGTAGCTCTCGTCGGAAAAGAAGGACGGATCAGAAATCCTCGATTCTTACAATTCTGTCAACCTGGTCATATGTGGAAACTCCTCGCACATGGCGCCATGGCATGCAAAGTTAGGATTTAGCCCGGGTCCCTGCATTTCCACCTTGCACAGTTTGACACCAGATGGCGGCATGGTTGCTGCGATGGATTTAGTGGTGGTGAAGGTTAAATAAACTCGGGTATGGATTTGGTCCTTCAAGCTGACAGCCGCCGGTTTTTAGACACACCCCATTGCATACATTGAGTTTATTCCCGGTGAAG
Source organism: Termitomyces sp. K1Aa (assembly GCA_018221735.1). NCBI lineage: Eukaryota > Fungi > Basidiomycota > Agaricomycetes > Agaricales > Lyophyllaceae > Termitomyces > Termitomyces sp. K1Aa. The sequence goes on from JABAJX010019808.1 coordinate 24,718, forward strand.
GCGGGAGTCGAACCCATGAAGGTCCCATGAATGAAAGTGAAGAGGCGGCGGCTCATGAAAAATGGAAGGTTCGTTGATGCGCCTACTCTCCATGCTAAGAACATTAACATCTATTAGAAACGATGGGAACACGAGATGTCAAAATTACGCACGGAGTATGAAAAGAAGTGGAATAGATACGAGGGATATCTTGATCGACTGGAGCGTCGTCTCGGCTGCCAGGAGTTCACATCCAGCCAGGATGGCAAGTTGACATCTACATTCTGAACATCCTTTTCACGAGCTCTTTCTAGATTTTCCCCTTGACGGCATAGAGAATATCTACGATGAACTCGAAGACTCTGCTGAGGCTCCTAAGGTTATCGCTGGTCTCGGGAGGAATGAATGTGGCTCACTAGCACGTTTCATTCGCAATCGCCTCCATAGGGATAAAAGTCATGCGACACAGGACATGGAGCTCGAGCTTCAGGTTCGATTTTCTTGTCGCTTCGCTTCAGTCCACTCTCACCTACGAAATCTCGCAGCACATTTGTCCTCCCCGGGTTGTTAAGAACTTTAGAATTATTGTGGTACAAGACGCTTGTACTCGAAAATACCCCGGAAATCGTAGAGCCCTCCTGAATGTTTGGGATGTTCTCAATTTGTCGTTCTCCGAAGGAGGTTCTCCTGGATTTTTCCAGATTGGGCAGCGATTCATGGTGAGGTCACGAAGACTATTTTTGTCCGCCGATCTAAGGCTTTCCCTCGTAGGTTACCAATCTTAAACCTACCCATCAGAAATCGTGGATGGGACATGAACCCAGCGATGAGGTATACTTGTGCACCGGGCAACAATCTCGCTGGACACCAATACGGACCTGACGAGACATATTGATTATGCAATGAAGTTATCATACAGGTGTATCAAATAAGGTGGATTCCATCTCATGTAGGTATAGGAAGCAAGTGGATACCTTAAGTAAATATGAGAGACTAAGAATATGGATACTGCGTCGTTTGAATGTAATATGAAGGCAAAGCAACAGAGTGCGCGAACACATAAACATTCGATTAAGAAAATTTTCTATGCCCCCTCGAAAAATCCTCCCACCCAACTGAGGCACCAATAGGAGCCCAATAGTCTAAAAACGTCCTGGGGCGCCAACGCTATACTTTGTGAAAACTTCTTCCCAATCACCGGTTTCGTCATGACCCATGCAAACTACAGTGGGTTTATTTCCTGACTGTGGACCGAACACGCGGGCTGCGACTCGTCGGATATCTTCGGGCTTAACGGCATCGATTTTCTCTGTCATTTCAGTGACAGGTACCTGACGGCCGTGAACCAGAACCTGTTTGGGGAGAAATGAGCCAAGCGAAACAACTTAAAACAGATTGTGAACAGCACTTACTTGACGACCTAGATCCTCAACTTCGACCGATCGGCTTTCCAACGCCATCATGAGACTTGATTTGAGCTGATTTTTAGCCCTAGAAAGCTCAGCCGAGGGAATGGGAGTGTAAAGTAGCAGACTAAGTTGATGTACAAGGTGAGGCAATATTTGGCTAGGCGTGTTTCCACCTCTGATTCCAGATGATGCAGGGACGAATGACGCAAAGAGACCGAAAAGTGAGGAGTCGGAGTATATATGGTGGAATGAAGCACAGTGATCAACTTGCGCAAAGTGATTCAGGATAAATGTGTATAGGCGGGAGTACATGCCCTTTCCAGGACCACCTGAGATGAAACCAGTTGAGAACCTGGATGGAGACATCAAATGAATACTCACCTGCAGAGAAGCTGCCTCCTCCGCCAAGAAGCACCTGCATTGTAGCAAGAGCAAATATATCATCGTCATGAACGCCTACTCCCTCAAATGCGACGTAAAGATGGTTGAACTCTTGGTTTGAGTCCGAAAGGAAAAGATGGCCACCAGTATAACGGGATTCTCGTGAAGCGACAGAGTTAGGGAAAAGGAATGAGGCGGCACGGGTAAGCGATTTGGAGACAGAGGGAGAAGAGGTTGATAGAAGGTGCGATGGGACCTGTGTGGAGGTCCGTGTCTGAGGTGAGAGTGGGGGTCCCGAATTGAGCGACGAAAAGTGCTTGTCCGCGAGCTCGACTAATTCTTGATGGTGCATCCCCGCGCCCGCGATGACCATCCTCTCAGGCCTGTACCATTCTTTCATGGCATTGCGTAAAGATGAACTGTCTATGGATTCGATGCGTTCTACTGGGCAAAGGAGAGGGTTTCCAAGCCCCTTTTTGCCATAAGCAACGGAATGCAACACCTCTGGGAGTATCATATCTGGTTTTGAAGAGATTTCACGGTTTTCATAAAACCCAGCGTCGCGTTGGGCCACGATTTCCTCTTCCAGGAAGGACGGATTAAGCACAGTGTCGGATATCAGCGTCATGGCTGTCGGCGTTGCACTATTAAAGTGAGAGGATTGGTACATGATGGATTCGCGCGTGGATGAACAAAATATTTGACCACCCATGGCTTGCACAGCAGAAGACATGGCCTCCTCGGACCGTGTTGTTGTACTCTGAAGAACGATAAAAAAGGCCATGAGGTTCAGTATCAGAAAGACACACCTTGAAAGCCATTCTATCTAGAAAATGGCTTACACCAGCTGTCTCTGGAGTCTCATAGCGCGAACCGGCGTCTATGTAGAGGCCCACAGAAGAAAAATGCCCAGGGGTTGAGTCTGTCGCAACTCGTATCCTGTTTGAGAGAGTCGTGATCTGTACATTAGGGAGACGGGCAGTAGATAGAGAGCGCTTGAGCGAAGCTTTGCCCTTGCGTACGAGGGAACGGTGCATGGTGCGGCGAGTGGTAGAAAAGTAAATTGTAACGTGACTCAGCTTCGCAGTCACGCGATCTAGGGGTTCTCACAGGCCAATTATGGGCATTGCCTTGCTTTCACTCAGTCCTTTTCTCTCCTGCGGCCGTATACCTATAACTCATTCGTCTGGATTCATCGCACTCCGTCCTGCTTCGAGCTTAGGCCCTTGACATCCATGACAGGTTTCGCATAAGCTTTGATAATCACGTGTTTCTGGACTTCAATGAAGTCTCCCATCATGTCTAACACTCCATTCTCTCCTCTTTTCACCTCGTCTGGACTGCCATGGCTAATTTTTCCACTTCTTCCAAGTGGAACCAGCCCGGATTCTATGGCCCAGTAACCGCGACCTTGGACTGGTGCGAGGTACGCCATTCACTTGTCTCGATTCCTTTGACCGGGGATCCTCATCTTAAGTTCATAAGGCAAACTACCAATTTTCTTATTACATCGCCGAGATGGCTAACTCTTTCTCCAACCTGTTCACCATTGCGCTTGCTGTCTGCGGGGCTCTCGCAGCAGTAAGCCAATCTCTACCTACCCGTTACGTCGCCGGCTACACAGTGCGTTCTACTACGCAGACAAGAGCACTCTCTAAAGAACTATGCATCAGGGTATAGCTCTCGTGGGCGTTGGCAGTTTTGCCTTCCACGCAACTTTACTTTTCGAAGCTCAGCTCGCCGATGAACTGCCCATGATCTATGTCGGGTCTATGAGTCTCTGGTTTCTATTCGACGACCGACCTGGATATGGTGTCAAGTCATTCCGTAGCAGGGCACTCATCGCTACACTTGCTGCCTTCGATGTCTTGTTTACCTGGAGCTAGTAAGTCTTCTCTAAGTTGTGTAGTCGGTTGCGTTCATATTGTAAAAGTATGGTTTATAGAAACCCGGTCTATCATCAAGTCGTGTTTGCATCAATCGTTTTAATCACCACCGCACGCGTTACATATCTCCTGAAATGGTCGGACCGTACTTCGGACATTCCTGATAAAATCAAATCTATTATTGGCAAGCTTTTCGTTAGAGGCGCCGCACTGTTTGCTTTTGGGTTTTTGATCTGGAATCTCGACAATATCTTCTGTGATACCCTGACGCGCTGGAAGGTTGCTGTCGGTTGGCCTCGTGCTTTTCTGCTTGAAGGCATGCAGTTACAAATTTTGGGCCTACGCTTCTACTAATGTGTTTGAATTACTCAGGACACTCTTGGTGGCATATTTTTACGGTGAGTTTCAATATTCCTCAACTATTACAGGTAATGATGGGTCGGTGTAGGGCGCCGGAACGTATTACATGTTCATTGGAATTCAATGTAGGTGTCTCATCTCCCGTTATCTTCAAAAACTAATAAATCTTCTTCCTCAGACCTGTAAGCATTCTTTTTGACATTCGCGGTTAACTTGCCGACGGCCTTGCAGCACACTTTGTTGTAAGGATAATTACAGGAATTACAGACTAGGATACTGGCTGGGCCTTCCTCATGTATGCCGTGCAGTCAAACGGAAGAAATGAGTACGATCATTCCATGTACCAATCAACATATGTACCATACGATTTAATATTCAGTGTTATGGCGTGTCATCTCCAACTTCAGGTTTGAACCCTTTTCCAGTGAGTATTATTTGGATATAAGATAGTCTAAGCGTCTAGTTTCTCCCCAACAGTCCATCTCTTGAGGCCCAGAACGGATACACCCCCATCTGCTAATCCCTGCTCCGATGCCCATTTCTTCAAAGCAACTTCAACTTTATCTGTTGAATAATCGGGGAACATCATAAAGTCTTGATGGTAAAGCGCAGTTTCCAACTCCTGTCCCTCAGATGACGTGATGGAAGTCGTCGGAAAACCTGCGATTTGACGCGCCAATGAACGTTCTAGACGCGTCAAATTAGTCGTAAATGCCTCCGACGCAAGTAAGTCAGGTAAATTAGGGGATTTCAAAGCCAGGAGGGCCAAAGCTCCTACTCGACCCTGGGTATTGACATTGCTACCACCATGGTTATATGTTCCTATGCTCAACCCGGAGTCACCCTGCTCTGGCGAGGGGTTGTTGACTACGGCCACAGCCCGACGCAGGGAGATTTTCTCCCCGACTTGGGCAATGAGACTTTGTATTGAGCTTCCGACGGTGACCGAAGCCGAGGGGTTTGGATACGATTCGGAAATCAATGGCGCGTCGTTGAGCAAGTTCAATGGTAAGTCGTGGAATGCCGTCCCTGCTCCATGCTGTTCCGATAGAAAGGCCGCCGTATGGGCAATGCTAGCAGCCAATCGTGAAAAGTTGTCTGTCCTTCCCACGAAATCCGTTTCGCAATTCAACTCGATCATTGCAGCTCGCAGACTCCCCGACTGAGAACCGACTCCCTTTGACATCACAGCAGTACTAATCACTCCCTCTCCCGCAGACCTACCCTCCAATTTCGCAGCTTTTGCGGCACCCGAAACTGCGAGGTCTTTTTCTAGCCATTCCAATGCAAGCTTCACGTCATTATTCGATGCGCCGAGGGCTTCTCGGGCCTTGGTTATCGAAACGTCGATGAGCTTCCTGAGTTGTCCTATGAGCGCAGCAGGAACTTTTGGGGGTTCGGTGGAATAAAGCCGACGCGAAGAAAGACACGCAGCATAGTGAAGGCTGCTGAACATGACGTGAAAAGTTGAGAAAAAAGTGCCGCGTGACCCCGTGACCAGTACGGTAAGCGAGGAAAAGTTTTGATTTGATTGATTTCTCGACGCGTCTTGTTTTCAAACATACCGACATCTCAGTGCATGGACGCCTTCAAAGTCCCGGGGACGATTCCTCAAGATTTGCTACTTATACACGATATCGTTGGTGTTCTGCCTACCACCAATCCAGTAGCATCCATCAAATCTCGTATTGTTAGTGAGGTTGACGACGACTGTATAGACAGTTCGGACAGCGAGGTTGGGAGCGAAGCAGAAATTGAAGCAGACTTGACGGCGATTGACGACGAATATAATGCCACTAAATCAATGTGAGTTCCTTTACCTTTCATTTCATGTTTCACCATTCAACATCTCATCATTAGACCAGTGTCAGGCACTGACTCCGATGATTCAGACTCGGATTCGGACTCAAGCTCAGAGTGTGAATCCAAAGCCGATGAGAAATCTCCTGTAAACCTCGACCTCGACGATGATGAGGACAGCGGTCCTGCACTAAATTCTGGATCTTATTTCCAGACCAAGAACGAAATTGTCGAGACAAACATCATCGTTCCTAACGTCGCCGAAGTGGGACCGGAAGAAGTTCTTGAAAAAGTCGGAGAGATTATGTCTGTCATGGGCAACACTGTTGTTGTGAACGGTGTACCTTCCGAAGTCGCAAATCGAAGTTCTGACCGAGCGTTGGATTCGGACACATTACTGGTTTTCCAGGACAGAAAAGTCTTGGGATATGTATGTTGCTTCGTTCCTCGTTTTTGTTTATAGCTAATCTTGCATTCCCCAAGGTCTACGAAACATTTGGCCCGACGTCTCAGCCGCTATATCAAGTCAAATTCACCACAGATTATCCCCTAGATCCCGAGAGAGTCCAGCTCTGCCGTGAAGTTTTCCACGTTCCCGCTCGTAGCAACTTTGTCTTCTTGAGCCAACTCGTAAAGGCCAAAGGGAGTGATGCAAGTAATGTACACGATGAAGAACCTGGGGAACACGAGTTAGAATTCTCTGATGACGAGGCTGAGGCAGTTTACAAGGCTAGCATGAAAAGAAGGTACGTGTCATCTCCATAATCTCGCCATTTCAGGCCGTATAACCGAATATTAGACGAGGGGAATCCCGAGCTCCGTCACTCGCAGCTTCATCAAGACAAACATCCCCAACGCCCTCTCAAATGCATGACCAGGATATGATGCAAGGGGGGCATTTCAGTCAAAATCCTTATGACGAGCATGGCCCTTATGATATTGGATTCAGCGCGGGACCCTCTCGTCCACCTCCAATTCCTTACGACGACCCTTACTCTGACGAATACACACCGTCTGCAATGCTCCCACCGGCACCTGGACCTCAAACCAGTGGGTATAATCTCGATCGCCGTGAGAAACAGCCAGTATCTCTCTCCTCGAGAGCAAGGAGGGGTCAAGACCGTGATCGAGGTGATGCCAGAGGACGAGGGAGGGGACGAGGGAGGGGAAGAGGTGATCGTGGCGGCTCTCGTGGATTTGCTCGATCCGATAACTATTCGAGGAAGAAGGCAGGCGACAGTTCCTGGACAGGTAGCCCATCTCAATCGCAAGCTATCGCGTCGGATTACAGCCAACGACCACTTTCTCCTACATCTTTCGCTATCGCACGTGCTACTGGTCAACTTTCTAACGGTTCTTCAGCTAACACCCAAAATAATCCGGATCTTCCTCTCCAACCTTCAAATCCTTTAGGGGCATGGGGATACTCGAATGTCTTTCAGCCTAACCCACTGTTCACATTCGGCACCCCTGGTTACTCCTCTGGATTTGTTCAGCCACATATAAATCCACGTTTTGCAAACGCTTTCGGTGTGAACATGGGCATGGCCGCACATTCCCAATACACACCTCAAACTACTGTTGCAACCAATTATAGACCGGACTGGTCAGATGAGTGGACAGTTCTGAGTCCATCAGAACGGGACAGAACTCCCGGTGACATCACTGACAGCTCTCCGAAGTGATGGATCTCTATTTTGTAAGTACATAGTTCGTTAGCAATCACTGTCTGGTGGCATACATTACACATTCAGTGATACAAACTAGACTTGTAGGCTTCACTGCCTTGAAGTCGAAATGGAACGTTCCGTCTAAAGACCCGCTGTTATGTTTGACGTTCCTCAATAATCACTACGTCTAGTGTTCTTCAAGCTGTAATATCTCCGAGCCAAGAATCGACCTCGATTGTGATTCGCCACACACGGGTGTCATCCAATGTCTAATCGTGAGCTCCGAGCTATTTGTCCTGAAGCCAGTCGACCAAGTCCATTTATGTGGTCCACTGTCTTCTTTCAAGGCTTAGGGTCCCACGTGCGTCGGTCGAATTTGTCAAAAGGTTCCAACGTCCTTCTTTCGGGACGTGTACCTCTTCAAGGTGACTCAGGGATCTTCTCTACGCATGATAGATCCAGAACTCTCCATATGCTTGGAATTGTGACAAGGCTTCCGACAGACATTCAATGATCCTGAACAAGCTTCTGCAATAAGCTTGTATGCGTTTCCTGGGTGCATGAGTGTGAAACACGCTAGGTCGACGCATGTACCCTTATCAGTGTGTGAACGAGAAGTAAGGCGATAGTATACGGTCCTTGTGAACCCAAGACTGATATTAGGGTATAAAAATGAAGCATCTAACAAGAGTTTTGGCAAAGAGTCCTTACTTTCTAATTGCTCTTTGAACCAAGGATGTTGGCTCTTTCTCTGCTCCTGGCCACTATGTATGTGACCGCCACACCTTCACCTTTCATCTCCCCCGTGGAGGCATGGACCCTCTTCCCCCGTACACTCAGTTCTAGTTGCTCAACTAGTGGAACTGCGACGTGCCACAACACGAGTGCTATTTCCAATCTTTGTTGCTTTGAATATCCCGGAGTACGTTCTCATAACTTGACTTGTTTCCATCAGAATTTCATTAATCCTGATATCATATCAAAGGGCCTCTTGCTCCAGACACAAGTCATTCTTGCCACTTTGTCATTTTGAAAGTTTCCGTTGAAAAGTTATAATCTTCTAGTTCTGGGACACCAACCCTTCCACGGGTCCTACCAACAGCTGGACAATCCACGGTGAGCCAAGTAATACCCTGTCACCTTCTTAATACTCAATGATTCACTTACAGGACTCTGGCCTGATAAGTAGGTCCACAGACGCCTCATGCATGGCCAAAATTTTTGATTCGTCTAAAGTTGTGACCAGACCTTCAAACAGAACTGTGATCCCTCTCGAGCTTATACAGGTATCTCTAGTGTAAAGAACATCAGTCGTTGCCACAAGAGACTCTCCTCTGATCCTGCTCTAATAGCTCCTGACTACTCAAGGCGCTTCCGACACTTTAAATTATATGAAAACGGTAGGAACTGATTATTATTTTATCATCCGCCACAATTGACAAAAGCTGTAGTATTGGGTCGACATCAATGGTAACAACGAACAATTTTGGGAGGTAAAAACGAACCTTCAGACATCTACGCCGATTCATTTACTTCTTGTCAAACTTTCAGCACGAGTGGTCCACGCACGGCACATGTATGAGGTAGGTAGCTCTCTTGGGCTCTTGATAGGTTCATTTCAACCCGGCTCCGAAGCACCCTCAAGACCAGCTGTTTGCCTAGTGGAAGTGCCAAAGGCTCAGAGTTGAATTAATTCAGTCATCCCGGCCCACAGCTACTTATAACCATCTATTCAGGCTGTCGCATTCTTCAGCACGGTTGTGAGATTGTTCAAAGTGACTTATAATGACAAATTTCCACCGTGCTGTGCTCACGATAGTTATTACAGAGCCTTCCGACGTACGACTGGCTTGCGAACGCTGGCATCACGCCATCGTCATCTGGAACCCACACACTGTCCTCTCTAACCTCTGCATTGAGAGCTGGCGCCGGTGTCAGTAATCATTAAAGTTATCGACTACTAATGTCCGGGATTAACGTCGACCATCGATATATAGGTCACCCCCGCTCTCGACTGCACGTCCGGTGCACTCAGTTCTATTTCTTGGTATTTTAATCTCAAGGGTTCCGTTATTGATGGTACCTTTATTCCGATTGGTATGTATGTGCTTTTCGGAGAAGATGATCAGTGTTTTCTGATAGATACCAGATGCACCCGCGTCGGGTTCTTGCCCATCGTCTGGAATCAAGTACCCCACCAAAAAAGGAACTGCTGTGAGCACAACTACCACAAAAGCTACTACTACAGTGCGTATTTCTTGTTCTTGTCCTAAGAGCTCAAGCAGAATGGCGTCCAGAAAACTACAACCTCTGTAAGTTGATTTTCCCCCCAGAAACCTCGATCTCGTTCAAGTTCAGCTCATCAGGATGAATGACTAGACCACTGCAACACAAGTAGGTAGACAACTCGATTATTGAACCATCATTCAATTAGCGGCAGACAGTAGGTGGTAGTCTTCCCACTAGGGCAACAATCCATGCCCAAGTTCAATCGGGAACTCTCGGTGGCCTTCTTACTCTTGGAACATGGTCGACTCAGACCCTCGCAACTATGACACTCTCAGGAACTACCTCCAGTTTCACCATGACTTCTTCAAAGGGACCTTGTGGTGTATCTGGTGGTGTGTTTGCCTGCGGTAGCGGAATTACTGCGTCAAGCTTCTCGGCTGTGAGCTTTAGAATTTTCGAGTGCACTTTTCATTGTATATTAAGGCCTCAATCCTAGGTGACATCGGGGGGCAACCTTCTCGTTGCGTATGGAGAATCTACTGCGTTCTCCAGCACAGGGATTCCCAGTGGCACTACAGTGTACACAGTTAACACAGGCAGTAGTTATGCCCAAGACTATAATCTCTTTATTGTCTCCGCCTAAAGTTGATTTGAAGACCATCGCCAGTTACTTCCTGTATTCTCTTCACAAGAAAAGAATTGAAATTACTATGATATGTTTATGCGCGACGGGACCACGCCAGTAATCACAACAACAACATTCAAATCACGAAATCAACTTTTGCATTCTGGGTCCAGGGGGGGTAGGCTCGTATTGGCGACTACAATGCCCTTTTTAGCTCACTCGTCTCTACATCTGAGCGTGCTTGCGGGTTCCTTCTTCGTGGTTCATATTCCGCATAACGAGGTTCTACCTCCTTGGGTCGTGAAAGGATTGGCGGGCGAAAACAATTTCTTTTCTGTAACGCGAACCATAGAAGAGATCTCAGTCGTCGGGGAGTTGTGCCAAGATATGCCAGAGAGTGTGAATGAGTTTTCAACATGGTCTTGTATCAAAATCGCAGGTCCACTGGAGCACAGTGAGTAATAATTGACGGCCAGGTAAACCTGCATTATTAGTATGAAATAATTCTATTGAATAGGCTTGACTGGCATATTGGCAGATTTGACTGCGCCATTAAAATCAGCGGGTATTCCAGTTTTTGCGTTGTCCACTTGGTAAATCATTTAAATACGAAGAGTATCGTTTTGAGACCTGATGCATTTCGCAGGAACACAGACTACGTTCTCGTGCCCAGAAAGAAGGTTTCAGAGGCAACAAATGCCTTAGCTAAGGAAGGTTGGACTTTCACTTCATGATCTATGTAGGTAGGTAGGTAGCATACAGCAGCGTTGGAGAACGGTCGAGATCCTATAGATTACAATTTTTGGAGAGAGAGAAAATCGTGTACAAAAGTCATCAATTGGTTGACAGAAGAAGCATTTGGCCACTCTCTTTGCTTGTCAATACTCAGAACTTGATTTTGTCACAACACTTCTGGACTGGCTGACTTTTCATCCATCGGCACCACTGCGTTGGACAAGCAGAATAGTTGGTCTTAATGGACGCTTCCACTTCTTCAGCTTCCGGACAGCAAACTCGCCAAAAGCGTGTCTTGCCTTCGCGTTCTAGGCGCGGTGGTCCTGGTGTCGGAAATTGTGATGCAGACATGATGATTTTGGATACACAGCGGCGAAAATGTAAGTCGTTGACGCGCAGCTCGCGGCTTTTTGACTGAGATGAGGCTGCTGTAGTCGAGAACGAGCCCCTAATACCGGCAGATACCCCATTTCTGTTGACAACAAACTCGACATTAGCTTCAACATCATCAAGTGGTTATCATGTCAATATCCATGCACACGAAAGATATTTTGAACGGCCAGAGGTTCTCAAAGCCTACAGAGAACAGTTGACTATTGAAACGCCGGATTTCAAGAGCATGGGGGACACTCAAGCAGGACGCCTCAGGGCCAGATCCCAAGCTGGAGCCACTGAGGTGTGTCCCATCATCTGCAACCTTGTAGTACAACATCTGAGAGTTGGTTGATATTGACAGGGACCTATTGAAACCTCTGATGCCGTGTACGAGAAACGACACCGAAAGTATGAGACTTTCGAAAAACGTATTCGACTTAGGGAAAAGGAGAAACTCAAACATGAACAGTACAAATTGAAGGAACGGATCGACCAACTACGCGCCATGGATCCCTTGGCGTTCCTTGCCCTTCCTGATGACCTCTTTCCCGCGCCTCTAAACCAAGCTGACACGGAATCCAATGACGAAGAAGGAAGCATTCTGGGTGCTCAAGTCAACGGTGGCTCGAACTATACAGAAGGCGAAAGACGCAGAAGAGAGATGTTGAAGATCGCATACACGCTTGAAGAGCGCTATCGTGTTCTCTTACCTCCTGACAGGACAAAAAGGTCCACCGGCCAAGCTTCCACAGAGCTGTCTGTAGAACCAGAACCTCATGCGTTGATTGGAAAAGGAAATGTTGCCCCACCTGACGTTGCGCCCTTTATCGAAACTGTCCAGAAAGATGGTGAACGGCCCAAGTTAAAAATCAAGCTGGGGACGCGACTGCCCAATCAGGCGAACAAATCCTCCCCAAAAGCTAACCTTCCTCAGAAGAGAAGACAAAGTGTCGCTCCCGATTCTAAACAGCCTGCCCATCAAAAGACTCAGGCAACTCTAGAGGAGCATGCTACCCAAGTTACCCAACCGGAAACTGTTGCCAAACATTCTCTACCTCATATTCTACACACCTTTCCTGAACGCCCCCTTTCGCCTCCGGTGAAAACTCCCTACCGTCCACCGACTCCACCGCCACACCGATACATATCTGTTCCGGCTACTCCAATGTCAAATCCTGAGATAGCTGTCTTACATCCCGAACCGTGTAGCCCAGAAGCAGAGGTCGTACATGACGAAGAGCAAACCTCGACTCGTATTTCCATAACCCCTGATCTCCAAGAATCCACTTCTGTTACTTCGCAGCCTTCCGTTCCAATACGACCGCAAAAACGTGTTAAGCACTCTCCTACCCCAGTTCCTTTGTCGTCTCGACATGGAACCAGAGAACCATCCGTACCACCTATTGCATCTATTTCTGTTCCTCAACTCAGACACCGGTCACCGTCACACGCTTCAACTGTCCAGTCTTCGAGACGGTATGGGTCACACACCGCAGAAAGCGAACGTCATGGATTGTTGGTTACGCAAGCAATCCGTAGCGCAGAAAGCAAGACGTCGAAGGGACAGCGACACTGGTATGCATTCGGCGGAAAGGTACACAACGATATATTCACGGAGGAGAGAGAATATGAAATCCCGGCTTGGGTACACGATGTTCATGATGATAATTCATTATGGAGTCCGATCTATGAAAGACCTGCAACCAGGAGGGCTTCCAACGCCAAACTGAAGTGATTACATTACCCCTTCTTTTCTGAATCTTTGTACTCGCGAATTAAATAATCGTATCTAACCTGCTTGTTCACTGTAATAAGATTAATCAACGATGGCTTGAGTCATTTTGGCACCTGTTGCGCCACTGACTGCCGTTGAAATGACCGCTAGAGCATTGTTCCGAGCTCCGATAGACACATCGCTCCTGTGAGATAGAACAATTCCGGCATGCTTCAATGGGCCTAACTTGTGAGGTGGCGTAACAGAGTCTCCACGTGTTTGAGATGCCAGGCGTTGATAGTCTCCACCATAAGCTTCGCGGAACGTCTGAATCTGCCCGCGGCTGAATGACGTGACCGGTGAACGAATCGTGTTCTCCACGCGCTGCTCAAACGATGGACTAAACAGGATGTCCAAGTCGGTAAAGGGGACATCGGGAGTCGTGAATTCAGCAGGATCTTTCTCGTCTCCGCCTGCCTCGACAATCTCCCACGTAATGTCATCGCTCGAATTGCCTAGAGCAGCATCTTGAGAGGGCATAGTTTGGATGCGGAAACTCGGCTTTCTGGGGCGGGATGGTTTCGATGTCCTCTGCGCTGTTTTGGGAGGTCCTCGAATGGGAGGTCCTCGACGGGGACGCAATTCCGGACGTGCTTCAGTCAGAGAAGAATCAATTGCAAGCCTTTGGCGTGGAGACAAGGTAGCCTCGCGACGAAGGCGTTCGGCCCGTCGTTGGTCAGTGAGGAGTGCAGCCCTCTCAGTGGATCTTTGAGCAGCAGCTGCCTTAGCAGCTCTCTCGGACTCCCTCGCAGCTCTCGCAGCATCCTGAGCGGCCTTTACAGCCTTTTGAGCTATCTCTGTAGCACGTTGACGAGCTTCACGCTCTGCTTTTCGTGCGGCAGTGATTGCCTGTATCCGGATATCCCTCTCTGGATCGATTTCCTTTACAGGAATGTGTTCGGTTTGGAATTTCCTGACAGGTTTCGTCTCCGAATTATTAGACGGTTCTTCAGCGCTTGATTGAGGGGAGGAAGAGATGTTTGCAGCCAATCGACTGGCCAGACTTGATCCTCCCGACGCAAGGTAACTCAAGTCGGGTTTGTATGCCATCTTGCGGAGCTGGATCTCCTGACGCGAGGCTGGAAGAGAGTTAGTGCAATCATGCACAGTATTCCTTAGGTATGTACACACGAATCTTAATGCCATCCCATGAGTTTGTGATGCGTGCACTAGAAGGTTGTTTTGTGTCGACGGATTCCTCCGGAGAAGGGGTGACCGAGTATGAGCGAGCGACAGAGACACGGTGGGGCACACGCCGGGCAACGCAGGCCCTGCACCGGAGAGCGTACATGGTCGTGTCAAGAGTAGAATTTGCAGCGTCACGTGCTCCGTTACCGCCTCTCCTCAGTGTCACCATGAATCCGTGGCTCGGACGCTTGACTGTCAACTTTGTTCTCTGTCTCATCTCCTTCATCGCCTATTCCTCTCAGATATTCATAATATGGCCCTGGTATGGCCGCGCTCTCTCCGTCGAGCTCATTGCTCTCCTCTTGCCGTTTAAGTAAGACCTGCTGCAAACGCACTCCTCCCCCTTGCTTACAGACACCAGCATACTGGTGGCAATGCTTATCTGGAATTACTTCCTTTGCGTCGTAACTGATCCAGGTCAAGTGCCGGCTAATTGGGTTCATTATATCATCTATTACGCTCGACGCGTTCGTTGACGTATCGCTACAGAAGCCGGACACACATTCAGAAGGATACGAGGTCAAGAAACTTACCGGGACGCCACGGTACTGTCGCGAATGCGATAGGTACAAGCCTCCAAGAACCCATCATTGCCGAACTTGTGACAGGTATGACCCCCCGTATAGAGTTATCGTACATAATGCTAATACTTGGTAAAGATGTGTCCTTCGCATGGGTCAGTTCTCGGTAGTCTCTATATCTCAATGGGCTTAACCCTCTGTTTACAAGACCATCATTGCCCTTGGATCAACAATTGTATCGGTCATCACAATTACGCCCATTTCCTCAGATTTCTTTTCTACGTCGACCTGGCTTGCTCCTACCATCTCGCTATGGTGACTAGGAGAGTGTTCGCCACCATGGGGTCTCGTTATTGGGTGAGTGAGTCGAATGTTTCTCAAGGGTCGAACTGACATCTTTTAGGACGAACCCTCATCTATGGAGATTCTCTTTACTATTCTCAATTATGTCGCCTGCACTCCCGTTCTGTTGGCTGTCGGAGGCTTCAGGTACGTCAATGATACGATCGATTTGTCGATCCTTGGTGATCTTATTCGCCGTCATAGCTTGTATCATTTGTACTGTCTACTAGGTAATTCTACCACAATCGAGGGCTGGGAGAAAAACAAAGTTGCAACCTTGGTGCGCCGAGGAAAACTTCACGAGGTTTGTATTTTGGCTGGCTTCTATCCACAGTGAGAGATTAATGTTTCCTCCGCCCAGGTCAAATTCCCTTATGTATGTCTACGTCTATCCTCTCCAACACTTTTTCACTGTCCGATAGAATTTGGGTCGGAAAAGGAATGTCGAATCTGTACTAGGAACAAACATATTCCTATGGTGTTGGCCTCGCCCTGCAGTTGGCAACGGTCTCAAATTCGAGATGGTCGATAGTGATGGTGAGTGGACCGACCTCTCTATGCGGGAAAAGATGGCGCGAGAACAAGACGAGGGCCGCAATGTTTGAATCGAAGGATCTTTCGGAGTTTGAGCGTGAGTTATTGGTGTCTGATCAATTGTAAGTACTTATGACCTTTTCTCCCCTTTCAACAGCGCATCTTTTGCCATGTTTCTCTTATCTTTCACTCTGCTCATATCTCGTCTTTACAGATGGACCCGTTATTTGGCCCCCCAATGATCCGACCGCTACTCATCTCGAAGTCCCAGAACATGATTTTGTTCTTCCTTCTTCCCCTTGGACCTACGAAAATGGCGATGTAAATCCAAATCTCCAGGCTTCTAATTCCGAACGTAGAGCATTCGCCAGAAGGCGAAAACGATTGTACCATCGTGCCCCAGGAGAGTCTTCACTCCCACCATATCATCCCGATTATCAGGAGCAAGTAGGCGACGAGGTCAAGTCGGCAGATGAATCATCCGATGATGAATATGATGCACGGAGACCTCTTGTTCGAACTGGTTCAGAAGGTTATGAAGTGCGTCCGGTTGATAGGGAAGAACTATTGCGGCGGTATCTCACCGAAATTGGTCAAGAGCCAGGGAGATATAAGTACTATATACCAACTCCTGACAGTGATCTTGATAGTGACTCTGATACCCCTCTTGCTGACATGGACAGGCGAGGTTAAGATAGATTTATGCTCGGAATAAACGAATCTCAATACGTACGATAGGACATTGTAAAATAATAGCCTAAACCTATGGTGTAGTTAAAGGGTCACACGTTTAGGTCGCTGCTATGACTGATTCAGAGGCCTGAGGTATTGATAGGCGTGAAGTAAGAGCTTCCGCCCTACGGCATATTTCGTTCGTTACCTCCAATATTGGATCGAGCTGCTTCAAAATTTCGCTTGCAGAATTTTGATTACTGCTTTGTGCTACTCCTTGAATAGTATGGAACAAGTTGTGAACCTGTTCCGTCATCTTCTTCAATGTCGACCTTTTAATTTGTTCTTTTAGCTCCTCCTGATCGAATGGTACTCTCGTCGGACGTTTTTTGGTGTGGAGATTTTTGATTTGTTGCGTAAGCTGCTCGATTTGAGCCGTATCTTCTTCTTTCCATCGCTCTAGTTGTTGGATGTAACCAGAAAACTAGTAAAATGGTCAATGGTCTGGAAACACAGCAGGATTTAATTTTGCTTACCTGCTGATTTACCGTTTCACAATCGACAAGCTCAGTTTTGAGATTGTCCAGAATCAATCCATTCTCATGCATCACGGTGAGTAATTCAGCCGTCTCGGCTACCAGAACTTCAAAATCAGATCCAATTTGCTTCGTTTCCTTGAGCAACTTTTCTGCCTTGTCCTTAGCCTCGGATTGTTGCTTTGCATCATGATCATTGCGAAGGACAGTAGCTCTTGATGCGACATCCACCTGTATGTCTCTCTTGGCATATAAAGCGTCCTCAATGAAAGATATACTGTCATCTACCAACTGGACAAGTGTTTCCATCCGATTCCAAAGAATTTCATTGGGATGCTCTGGTCGTGCAGTCGTAGCTTGAGAAGTAGAAGATTCGGTTTCAGGCGGAGGCGATGCGCGATATAGAGTCCTAAGGCCTGCTGTCCAATCTCGCAGCTGGGCTACGTATTCGACTAAATCCTGTTCTTCGGCTTCTGCTGATACTAAATCGGCATGAGTGGTAAGCTCTGGTAAGTCCGCAAGGTATCGAATGGTTGCATGTAGTTGGGTTTCAAGCTCCTTCACATCTCGGCCATAAGCCGAGCGCTGGTCCTTAATTATGTTTTGCGTGGAAGGTGTGGCTCGAGTGAACTGTGCAGATGACCGTAAACGCTTCCAACGTTCAACGTCTGCCATTGCGTCATCAAGCTCTGATTGAAGCCGCACTGCTTGTAGTGTGTACCTGGATTTTTGTCAATTTTGACGATGAGTAAAAGTTACAATATAAGAACACACCTGATCGTGTTTGACTGAATCCGAGAGCGTGTCATCTCATGTGGCCGTGCAGAATTGGGAAGTACAGACTCAGCAAGATCAATTCCCTTCGTTTTGATCTTCAGAGAGGTGACAAGGTCCGGTGTTCCCTTGTCCGTTACTAATTGTACTGAATGTAAGGCAGAAGTCGAGGAAGACAAGTTTTGCCCAGGTAAACGGAGCTTCCTGGAAGGCGGCGCAGCCATTGGCGACATTGCCGATTGTGGCGTTGGAGAACGGGAGCGTCCCTTACGTGTGTCTGTGGGGAGTGGAGTTGGTAGACGAGGTCGTCGCGGATCCGGCGGCTTGGCTCGCATATCCCAATCACTTGTACTAGTAAGCCAGCCTTGATCTGCATTGGTTTCGTTGGTAGAGGATTCCGTCGTGCTTGCCCCCCACCCTTTCAAAGTCGTAGTTGCTTTGTCCGTCTTATCCCTCGATGCTCTGTCTGAATTGGAGCCCCATCCTTTATCGGTCGTTGCAGATCCAGGGGTTTCCCAGCCGCCTGAAGTGCTTGCAGATGCGCCCCATCCAGATGCTCCATCTTTGGACACAATACCTTTGCCCTTTCCCCCTTTCCCATCATCTGCATCTGTTCCCCACCCGTGATGTGTGCTTCCCCACCCAGTTTGATTGTCTCGGTTCTCGCCAGTGACTTTGCTGCTGGATGGACCCCAGACATTATCCGTGAAAGCGGACGCGGCGGTACGCAGTGAAACAGATTGATTGACTGATCCCGTTGACGAGCCCCAACTAGACTTGTCCGTTTGCCCTTGAACCTGCTTCTGCGGGATGCCCCATCCATGGTCTACTGCTTTACCTACAGATGCCGCAGACTTTTGCTTTTGGGCACTCCAAGATCCTCTGGAGTCATGGTGCCTGACTTCGTCAGGATTCTATAGAATTGGTGAATCCTTAGGTCAACATTAATTAAAACGGTTGAAAACATACATAATTTCTCGCTGAATCCCATTGGGGATTGTCTGGGTGAATCCAATTGCACGCTGTGCCATAACGACAGGGCTTTCTAACGGTTCCATCTGGGTTGAAATTCTAAAGATACTTAGCATAGATAGAAGTTGGAAAGCGACAGACGATACCCGGCATCGTACTGGGGCCATGATTGCATGAAAGGAAACGAGAATGACTCGGATAAAGGACGCGATCTAAAAACAATTACTTAATTTACAATATACAGTAAACCATTAATAATACCTGACTAGTCCAGAGGCCGTTGTACATAAACTTTCCATATTAGCCCCCCACTCTCACCCACCTCGATTGTACTTGTACCGACAGCAGGAGATACATTCCACTGCCCACTCTCGTCCTCCTTCTCTTTTACGATCACCCCATTCAACTTGACCTGCACAGGCCCAATCTTCTGCTTCTTCTTTTTCACAGGAGCTGCCTTTCCCTTTCCTTTAGTAGAACCCTTAGGACGGCCTCGACCCCTTGTCCTCCCCCTCTTCCGCCCGTTGGCTGTCGCACCTTCCATGTCTTCTTCCTCCTGCTCCTCCTCTTCTTCCTCTCCCCCACTACTCTCGTCTTCCTCGTCTCTCATGAATGTCACTTGACTGACGTGTATCTGTGTCTCACCAGACAAGAGCCTCAGTGCCCAACTTTTGACACCGTCTTCGTGGTTGAGATCCAGTGTCCGCCCACAAGGCTGCACCACTAATGAGACTGACCTAAGCTGATGACTTGGGTGAATCAGAGGCGCAGGGGAGTTCGAGGCAGAATGTGCCTGCACAAGCGGATTTGTAGGTGGATTTGAAGTGGATGTTGAAGGTGTTGGAGCAACTGGGGCGGGGGCCGGAGGAACATACGATGCATTAGGGTAATGAGAGAAACTGGTGTTCAGATAGGGTACAGGTGTATTTGTGGCAGCAGGTCGAGTGGTCTGTGTCACCGGTGCAGTGGTAATGACTTGTGGAGGAGGTGTTGATGCTGCAGTTGGAAGGGATACTGCAGGTACTACGGGAGTCGAGGCAGGCGACGCCTTCGCATGCTTTACGGCAGGAATTCGAAGAGTTTGGGGAGTTGATGTTGAGGATGTCGAGGGCTGCGCCGCCGCAGGTATAGTTAACGACACGGATGGCTGAGAGGGTTGGGGCTTTATTTTGATTTTCGGTTTGGCGGCTGCATAGTGTGGAATCTCGAAGGGCGAGGGCAAATCCGCGGCTAGGACTCGGAAGTAGTCCTAGATAGAGTTAGACAGCGACTCAGAATTGAGGATTTTAACTCACGCGAAGTGCCTTTGCGTCTTCCCAAATTCCAGTATGTTCCTGGTTGAAAGTCATGGCATTGTCAAAGACAAGTTCAACGTCAGCCGCAAAATCACTTGACGTTGCGTATTCTTTGCGCTTGATACGTTTCTATGTCGCCCACCTCATCAGATAAGAGTTGTCTCTGTGCATACGCAAGGGTTGATACTCACGAAGATGTTCTCGAGGCACTGTGGTTTTTTAATCAATTTATAGTATGAGGGCCATTCCTTCTTTGAGGGTAACTCCATGAATTCTAGGGAGAGGACACGTCCCCTGACAATAGCAACACCTTCATTCAGTATATTCATCATCCAAGAAAGTAGATATAATCGTACGAATCATCGGTCTTGTCAATTAATTTTTGCAATCTTGCCTTGATCAGGCGAGCGAGGTTAGGCGGTTTAGATTTTTTCCCTTCCCCATCCGCTGTCTCACCGCCATCGGCCTGGGGGGCTAATTTATTGTAGGTCCTGCTTACGAGTTTCTAGGTGCTGTTGTAAGAAAGATTAAGGTTATGATATATAGAGCCAAACGCACCAAGAGGTCTTTGGCGTCCCTGTATATCTCACTCTCTTTTATGTTGTACTGCTTTGCATTGTTGAAACAGAGTTCGAAGTCTTGCTTAACGGCCTCAAGAGTCTTATATGAGCCATTGTCGAGCTGCTTCTTAATGTCTTCGAGTGCGATAGGATGCTGTATGATTTGATAATAGTCTGGATATTGTCGTTTTGACGGCCTGCGCTGGAAAACCAGAGACAGTGTTCGACCCCTTTGTGTAGAGAAAATATATCAGAATTGATGTTGGAGGTAGAAGCCGAAACGAAAACAATCGAATAAGGCATGACTGCTGTACGCACTCTTTGTTGACGGCATCCTTCACTGTTTCGTACAACTTGAGTCCCAGTTCATACACATCTTCTTTCCTCGTAATACTGTCCACACTCTCGTCTCTTCCTTCTGTTAGAGGGTCTGGATGGGTAGCCTCGACGTCGGTAAAAACAGCCATTGTTTCTCTGCGTCGTTTGGTCCGAGGACCCTCTACTTCTGTCGCACCATTCAATTGTTCTAATTCTCTCTTCGACATCCTCGTATCCTGCCTGAGGTTACTGTAAGAGGTCTACCGGGTAGGGCTGGCAACTTGCGTCGTATACTCGGAGCTGGGAGGGTGTCCACAAATTATCAGGGGCCAGAGCGATGAACCCTCTAGTCACGTGATGGAAACGCGTGGAACGCGTCAACAAACTCGTTTACATTCAGCTATATGGAGGATCCCCATCGGTGCATATTCTCGACGCATGTTGTATCTAATTAGAATCTATCTGACTGATTTTGGCGATCCTGAGCGACCGCATCTTCCGTTTCGCCGCACGAGAGTGATTATTCAATCCACCTCCAAATTCCCAGGACGCGTCTAAAACGACTTCTGAACTTGGTGGAATGGAGTACTTGCGAAGTAGCCTGGCGCCTCCGGGCTTGATATAGAATAGATCAGCACACAAGAATAACTTTCCAAGTCGATACATACATGTTCCCCGAGGTACTTTGTGACATCAACAGCAAATCCGTCAATCTCAACGACACATCTTCCCGGGACTGCCTGTATATATTCAAGCAATTGAACTTCGTTCCATACATCTCCCGTCCAAGAATTAGAGTCTTTCTCCTGGAGGAAGCCTTTGGAACGAGTTTTGAGACCCATGTAATTGATTGCTTCTTTAAGGTCCCTATCTGTAACTCTTCGGAGTCCGGACACAAGTCCCAACTGGTGAAGAGCTATAATGAGCCACTTTGATGGATCCCAGTCGGTCACAGATGGTCCTGAACGGAAGTCATGGGGAAATGCATGCTACTGTGCCGTCAATTTCTCGACCAAAGCCCAACGAGCACGACTCATCTGACATGCTGTAACAGGATCATCGGATGAGTACTTGAGTAGGGAATAAACTTTCTCTTATCTTACAAAGTTATGATTGCCTTCGCCACCTGTTAATAGAGCAAGAAGCTTTGCGTTGAAACATCCCAGATCAGGAATGATTTATCTCTTGGAGTCTAAAACTCGAGCACCTACCAAATTTTCTCTGGATGTATTTTCGTCCGAGTAAGGTTGAAGGCCATCCCAATGAGCAAGGCTAGAAGTGTACCCTTTCAGCACTCATTTCGGGTGTACCAATAGGTACCCACGAATTGACCAGGAAGGTGCAATGCCAGACTAGATAGAGGTATGGGTGATAGATAGCCTGTAAAGACAGTCGAGCTTCAAAACTTCACGCACTCGCAAGTTTGGAAATTAATCCACCCCAGATAAAGCTGCCTAGCGGGTCGCCCCATGCTATGCCAACAGCCATTGGGATCACGAAGCCACAGAAAATAGCAATCGGAACTGGAAATCATTATTCAATATTTTCTTACTTGGGCTCTTCATCAGAAGTCACAAACCGTAGTATGCGTGTTGATATCGAACGACTTGTTGTGTATTCAGCACTACTCCACAGCCTAATTTTGAGTGCACACACCTGGATCGGAGACAAGATCTTCACGATCGATAGTTTCCAGTCGTTCATAACTTGGCTTGTAAAAAATCCAGCCGATATGGGAATAAAACAGTCCCCTAGTGGCTGCATATCTGCAATGATGTCATAAGTCGACACTGAAGGCACGTCGGTTGTATAATCGAACTGACGGGTCGTGGAGTGGGTCATCCGTAAAGCGCTGTGCGATTACTTGTAAGCAACGACAAGTTCCAGGGCCCTGGCGTGCTCAGAAGACGTACATGATGAAGACGATGACGAAGACACCTAGGTAATTTTAGACTGGCTGTGCTCTACGCAGACTTCGGTGAACGTACCACCACTGTAGATATTTTCGCGTCTGGGGTAAAGTTCAATGGAGAGAAAGTAGATATTGACCTTGATAGAGCCCTGGAAGGCGGAGGAGCCCATCGCTGCAAGAAGCACTCTGATACATAGGCTCGCGTGGAATGCACGGTGGGAATAGAGACGGTGGTACCCAACCGTGATACTGATTGCTGTTTCAATACTTGCAATCAACACGAAGGTACTGCAACTTGCCCGTAGGTCCCTAGTTGCCACACGACAAAACAGAGGACCAGGTTTGCTCGAGAAACCAGTTGTGGCGGCCAGTATAACGCGCCTAAAATAGCCGCAATATGGACAGAAACAAAGAAAACAGCATTGGACCACCATATTTTTTGGGACATGGTAAATGTCGAAATTGGAGGTCAAAAGTTGTGCTTCGGGGTCGCAGGAAATGAATTCTAGCCCAAGTTATTCGTAAATAACACTTACAAATGGGAATCGTTATCTATTTAGGTTCTCATAAAGGTAGTATAGTATGGTCGAAGCTTGAAGCTTGAATACTTGAATACTTGAGTACTAAGTACTTGGGTTGCGGAGGTAAGTACGTAGTCAAAGAGCAACCCTGGCCCACGTCGGTGGGAAGTGGGTGAGCGGAGTTCAAAATAAACTATTATTAGAACTATCCTTAAAGATAACTTTCTGAAACGTTACGACTCACAAACTACAGTAAGTCGTAGACTCGGTTATGTACTACATCGGAAATACGAGACCAGTATTATAACTATATATCAGTGTATAGATAGCCGTGGAAGTACTTAAAGAGGCTTACATTGTTGTTTCGTATCGGCAAACCAGACAGGTTAAGACAGCGTTGCTGTAGACCTAATAAGCTCAGCTGAAGTACCGTGGAATCTATTCATCTTCACCGTCACTTCCATGATGCAATTCCCAACACTTATTTGCAATCTCTCTAACTTCACTTACCCTCTCCTTATCAACGATCCATATGCCCCACTCTCCTTCGCCTCCGTTGCCCATGCCCATCCCTTCTCGCTTGAAAGACATGCCCCCGTCTATCCAATGCGATCCGCTTAGATGGATCTCTTGCAATCCAAGCGGCAGAAGTACATCCAGTATTGGGGAAAGTGTTGTGGGGTTGATGCCTGCACCAGGCAGAATGATCAAGCCCCACGACTTGTCCTTAATCAGCTCTTTTGTAATTCGAAACAAGGACTGCAATTTGGCAAGAGCCTCAAGAGCAGTTTTCCCTTGTCCACTGGATAGATAGTCAATGATTGCTACATTCATGCATTTGATTTGCATTTGATCAAAATACGCACCTCGTAAGTATCCTTGAAACTCCTCCTATACTCTCAATATCACGAAGTGCTGCGACCAAGAGTCAGCAAAGGATCAGAAGTATTACGAAAAATCTATTGCCTTCCTCTGCATCTCTAGTCATATCGAAAGCGCGATGGAAGCAAACTGGAGTGACATACAATGATTGAGAGAAGGGAGTGAAGACGCAAGGAGAATATGACCTTCTAATGGAAGAGCCTCATCCACAA
This sequence comes from Termitomyces sp. K1Aa, assembly GCA_018221735.1. Taxonomy (NCBI): domain Eukaryota; kingdom Fungi; phylum Basidiomycota; class Agaricomycetes; order Agaricales; family Lyophyllaceae; genus Termitomyces; species Termitomyces sp. K1Aa. The sequence goes on from JABAJX010019808.1 coordinate 49,180, forward strand.
TCCTACATAAAAACTATTAGCAGACGAAGGACGACGGAAAGGACCACGAACAGCTTCATACGTCCAACATCCACCCTTCCGTCCTTGTCCACAATTCCTACTACTATCCCTCGAACGCCGTGTTCCTTGAAAACACGAATGTCTTCTAACATGACTTCCAATTCTTGGTCAGAGTATCGAAAGTCTCCAGAGCGAGGCCGTATCATCGCCTAAGGGGCATGTTAGGGCAGAGGTCGCGCCAATCAAGTCGAGAGCGTTGCAGGAATGCCGACCATGATTGGAAGACCGACTGCCTTCTGAACCAATCTCAATAGACCGAGACTTGGTGTCGTTCCTCCACCAAAACCGAGGTTCGCACAAAGTTCGAGCCGATCAGCACCAGCTTCGGCGGCACTAAAAGCAATATCAACAACAAGGCATATGGTATTACGATAGCGGCCGTACTTAATCGCGGACTGGACCGAATCTACGCAAACTTCAATGATAATGGACGATCCAAGTACGTCCATCCAAAAGAGAAATGACAAGGGGAATGGTGTCAGTGTACATGTCACATGAGTATGATGTAACGCAACTGCATCACTGTGACTTGTGTTTCCGTATCGGTTACTGACTTCAACAGGATATTTGAAAGTCGGACAACTTTGGCGTCATGTTCAAGCGCACTGTGACGACGATCATGGAATGATTGTCAATATTTTAAAGACATAACATCTACACTATATACCAACCGGCGACCGTTATCGCCAACAGAAGGATATTACAATGCCTTAGTAGAAAATAAAGGCCAGTCGAATAAGTCATAATACTTTTAAAGATGATTTGCAGCTGCCTTTGACAGGCCATCGAGGACATCCCACCAGACTGTGATGGGCACCTTCTGCAACTGCAGCATTCTCCACAGCTCATCCATCCTTTCCTTATCATTAACTTTATCGACCAATTTCTTGAGATGCTCGCGACTCTTTAAACCGACATCATGGAAGTTCGAAATCCAATGTTCTAGCCCGAGGCTCCCAAGGAAACAACCAATATTGTCCATCCGTAGACCAATATCATTATTGTCGTCTGTGGGCTCTTTTTTGAAGGTCATTCCACTAGAGTGATGTTGGAATTGAAGAGATGCCTGATATTCTGCTTCGGTCATAATCTCGAAAGACGGAGCTCTCTCGGTATGAGTGTTTCGCCCTGTTGACATCTCGACGGAGGCGTCTACTTCGCGATATGGGAGAGGAGATCGTTCAGAGGGAATATCGAAGGTGACTCGATGAATTCTCTGGAGAGAAGTATCGCCGTGGCGCTGAGAAAGACCCAAACGAGCAGCAGTTTTGATGGGGTTTTGCTGACCAGTTTCCAAAGCTACATTCCCGTGGGGTTGATCTGACATATTCGAAGAATACTCTTGGGAAGTTTCTGCCGCAGAAGGCCCAGCTCGGAAACTTTGGAGAAGCGCCTTCCTGATATCCGACTGCTGTGGCGCTGACGGCGTGGTCGATGGGCATTGTTCCATTGTAGTTTTGTTTCCTTGCTCATTCCCTTTCTGTTCTCCCTTGCTCAGACATCTTTCAAGCGGTGGGTGACGATCAAATGTATCACAAACCTTGAAGTTGTCATTCTTTGAGACTTCACGCCAATCACGGCATTCCAAGCCACGCTGGACACATGCCCGACAAGAATTGGGTTCCTGCGGTACACATTTCTGTAGTCCTTTAGATCTTGTTCGAACCTGACGAACGAGTGGTTCTCACTTACTTGCCGTCGGGATTTACAAAACCTTAGCTCAGGTCAGCTCAAGTTTGCGATTGTACTATTACTAGGGGCTGTGTGTGTTTTTTCAAAACTTACGTGCAGCGACGTGGGCGGTCATTCTTGGCTTTAGATTGAGAAGCAAAGGATTTTTGCTGATTGATGGTGATGGCAGGAAGGTCCTCTTGAACCGGATCCTCGAATACGTCACCTCCTGGTTTAGGTCGAACAGCTAAAGGTCTAACGCGAGCTGAGCTACCAGTTGACGTCGTTGGCCGATTTCCTGGAGAAGTCAATCTGTTATACTCTGAAGGGAAAGAGTCGGAACTTACTAAGATTGGGATGCGCTTTGCGTGATGATCTTCGAGGTCCCTTGGCAGTGCTGGCTAAACCCTCCTGTATTGGTAGGTCTGAATCGACGTTCATAATGAGCGCTGAGCTACCGTTATATGGTTGATGAGAAGCGGTAAGTTGTGAAGAAGTGTTCGCAGCCGAGACGACTCGGTAATTAATTATACATGATTTGAGCTTATCTGACATCAACTACTGCATAGAAATTCAAAATAGAAAGAAACGTCTATTATGCTTCGGCCGAGCCGAGCTCGAGGGAGCCGGACTGATTGACTTATTTCTCGACGAATGTCCAATTCTTTAGAACACATATGTACTAATACCTTGACCACAACTCGAAGACATTCAAAGACCCTGCGCAAGTCCTTCGTAGAACCTGACAATCCTTCTGATGTCGGGGCATATTGCAAGCCGTACTCTTTCCCCGTCCTGCACGATACTATGGCCCTTTCTCTCGCGCCAGTCACCAAAGCTGGCCCCATCTTGACCACCTGCGCAGAATCCAAGTCTCATCATCTTCGCGACCTTGTCTTTCTGGAGAGACCACTTCAGTCTGTGTATCGTGGGGAGGAGTAAACGTGATATCGTGTGCGAAGCCAACTCGATATCTGGGAGCACATGTGAAATAGAGTCGAGGAACTTATCACGCGTATGACGTCGTCGTAATCGAGTCGATATCACATCGGCAGCGTGTTTGCGCGCCAAGCGCAGTCCGTTCTCGTATTGGACGATCGACTGAGGAAGGAAATAACATGTGTTCAGCAGATTGATCATATCATTCTACCTTGGGTATTAGCGCAAAGATCAGGACATACGTTGCGGGAATAGAAATAAGCACCCAATCTCCACTGCCGCTCTATCGCAAGTCCGCGCATCACACCGCGGTGAACCAGGTCCGCAACTGTAGGACGAAAAGTTACTCCTTGAGGGCTGGTGCCAAAGAGAGCATGTTTGACGCGAGATGGAGCAGTGACTCTGACCCTGTCTCTGTGCAGTATGGGGTCTGATACGAAACTTGCTAGCATGGGCGACGCCAGCTCCAGTACAGCAAGGTCTGGAAGGTCAAGATAGGAAACTGAAAGTTGCTCCTTGTCATTCATGGTGCAGAGATGTAAGCCTGGGTACGTACATGTATGCAATAAGATTTCTGCAGGTATACCTAGAATGTTCAGTTCCATAGTGAGTGCAATAGAAGGGAGGAGCAGGACATCGCAGCATCAGCTTGCCGCAGCGACCATGCAACATAACATCAACGTATCAACCTTACGCTAGAGACCGTTCAGGCACGTGGCCGCGTCAAAACTGGACCTCACCGGGTAATTTAACATCTAATATCTAAATAAAACATGTTAACTGACGACCGCTCCCTCTACGACTCGGAGCTCGAGACAAGGCTCATTTACAATGAATGGTTATGGTTCTAGTAACATGTTACACGATTTTAGAACTTGCGCATGAGACGGTTTTCGTAACGACGTAAGCGCGTACAACAAGAGAAAGGTAGGGTAGAGATTATGTGCGTATGTGTTGGCAGAACGGATGAAACGGCTAGACAATTGGAGGCAAGTGGGCGACTGGGTCTAATTAATGGTACAAGAGGATGATGGGCCCGGGGGCCAAAAGAGAACGAATTTTCATATGCGGGTATCTGTGTAGGCCATGATTTGTGCGTGGGTTTGATTTCGATAGTTGATTGACGATCAAGGAAAACAAGAAAGGAAATGCGATGAAAGCAGGATAGCATTATATGGTCGAGGTTGTTCTCTCAACTTCGACTTTGATTCCTTGATCACAAGGTTCTTGGATCTTGGGACCATTCCCGGCTCCCCGGAAGCCCATCTCAAAGGGTTCGTAGGCTGGAGCAGGAGTACCAAGATTCTCGCCTTCTGGAATAGGTTCACCATCGTCACCACCGACAGCAGTGCTAAGGCTTCCTAAGCCCATGTCCATCCCACGATGATGGATATCGTCGATATGTCCGAGATCCTGCTCAAGGTCTTCAAGATCTATGTCGTGATGGATGCTTCCCAGAGTGCTGAGCATGATATTAGAACTAATGGTATGTCCCCCACGATTTCGACGGCCGTATCCAGTGACACTTTTTCGATTGGGCGGGGTGAATGGAGAGCTTTGCTGTTGTGTCATAGATTTTGTGGTAAAAGCCGCGATGCCAGTGCCTTCAGAATGAGAGACAGTTTCTGAACCACGTTCACGGAGGTCTAAAATCTACCGAGATAGAGATTAGAATGAATATATGCGCCTTGTGGTAGAGAAGCTTACAAGTCGACAAGCAAGAACAGGTCCCAACATCACGCTTAATGGAATATTGATTGCTGAGATGACTTGGCGAGGTCTGTAACAAGATCGTTGGAACATACTGGTAGTTATCAGCATTCCGGGACGTACTGCAAATAGAATATTCCGTTAATCTAGGAAATAAAAAATCAGTAATACTGTGAACTCAGGCCTCATGACACCTACCAAGTTTGCAATCGAAATTAAAATATAGTAAAAGACGCCTTCGCGGAGGAAAGTCTGGATAAGTCTGCTGTTTGGTCCGCCATTATGTCTTCGAATAGTAAAAGCTTTCCAAACAGTCATAGCGGTGACCACGGTATCGAAAAGAAGGGGGGCAATCTGCAGGGTATGTAAGTCTATACAGATAGCCACTCGGGAGTTTTTGACGAACAAAAAAACCTGACGCCAACCTTGTTCAGTAACGCAAACAGCAGAACTTTGAAACGACTTACCAAGAAGATGTGCAGAATGAGGTTTGGACCTTGGTAGGCAAGGTCCCATGTCCTAAGGTTACGCATGCATTAAGTCAAAGGAATGGGATAGGCCACAGCGTTACCTACAAGAGACTTTGTGAAAGGAAGTACTTGAAAACTTGTCAATACACGCAAAGTTGACGAGAAGAAAAGGACTCATACATAACATTTGAGTGGTGTCGACATAGAGCTGATATGCTATTACGCCAGACAGGGCAGAAAGAAGGAATAAAAGAATATACACGTTGCGATTGAAAAAGGCATAGGTACGGATGAGAAGAATCGCTGAGCGGTATGAAATTTTAGGTCAATCACTTCGTGAAGGACAATGAGAACAGACATTGTGATCCGACTTGATTCCACATGGCAAGAGCAACCGGAATCTAGGTCAAGGTTGATAGGCAACTGAATGTATTATGAACTGTGGAGGTTGAACGTACTCTGAAAATTTTCTCGCATGTCGCCAAAGGGTGATCGACGACAAAGCAGTAGAGCAAGTATGGTACGACAGTGATGACCCAATAACTTTGAAGTGAGTTTAGCCGAAAGGTCAGAGTCAAAGTGTCAGAATAACTTGCCGACAGAAGAGATACGCTATTTTGACGGGAGTCCAATGAGTCCTCCAGACCTGCAAGATCAGTTAGGAAGATGGACGCAGCCGAGACCATAGTAATTATCTACAAAGCGGTATTCTCTAGGCAAGCTGATAATCCAATCCCAAATGACAACAGCATCTGGGACGAAAGAACAGGGTCAGACAGAGCAGAGAAGGGCGAGGAGGACAGATTCATACACATGGCTACGAAGCTCACGGGTGAATGATTAGAGCTAGAAGAAGTCATGGACAGACATACCACAAAAGTATACCTGAGTCACGAAGATGAAGTGCTCCGCGGTGGCGGGGTCGAGGGAGGGCATTGTCGGAGGCGGGGATGGTGGTGGTTGGAAAACAAAAGCGGGAGACGACTGGGAGGCATTTGTCAGTTGCTGCAAGAAGCGCGGGTTATCCTTTTCCGGTATATGCAGTCCCGAGAAAATGCTGGTTGACGACGCTTTATCTTCGACGCAAGCTTCGCCCAATCTTCACCGATCTTGCTCAAGCTCGTACCCCGGTTTCCACATCAGGCTAACACATCACCCGCCGTAGCATAATGCGGATCTCTGACCCCGAGGAACGTCTGCGCCACGTAAAGAGCCCGATCCTTTTTACGAGGACTTGATTCTTAACCGAACCCGTGACCGCGATCGAGATTTCGGCACGAGACCGAATCGAAATACAGTCGGGCTTGGCCGTGTTTGGTATCTCTAATGTCATCAGGCGTCCAGCACATTCGTTTGCGTCGCCCAGACACAAAGCCAAGCCCTCAACCACCATCAAGACACACAGGCATTCTCCAGGACCAACTACGAAGGCATTTCTTTCCATCTCTCTCCATTCTTTCTTCTCATCCCATCCTAGAGCACAACGCCGTCCATGGACGCCCAGCTTCTCTCTCGCAGTTCGTATCCTGATGCTTGTGCGCATGTTTGGCGCCATGTACTCCAATATCGACGATTGCGACGAAGGTATGGTCTGCATTGAACTCCCACCAACCTCTCATCTAGTCTGTCCTAGTCTATAACTTTTGGGAACCTTTGCACTTTTTGGACAGAGGCTCAGGCTTTCAAACATGGGAGACATCGCCTGTCTATGCTATCAGAAGCTGGGCATACATTCTGCTCCATTTGCCTCCCGTCCGTCTCGCAGCCGTCCTGCTAGGCGCGGAGAAGGTCTGACTTCCGAGACTATCCGACGGAAACGCGCGCTGAGCTATTTTCTCTAGCGGCCCGCTTTCTTTGCCGTCAGAATGTTCATATCTGTATTCTGCGTACTGGCAGAAGCCAGTTTTTACAAGGCTGTGGCGGACAAGATTAATGAACGAGTCGGACGTTACCTCTTCTTTATGCTTTTGTACAGTGCTGGGATGTGGAACGCGTCTACAGGTTTGTATATCACGTTTTCTCTGTACCATCCGCTAACTGCTAAAATAGCCTTCCTTCCATCTTCATTTGCGATGTACATGACCATGTTTGCATTTTCATTTGCATTGGATCGCCCCAGCTACAGAAATGCTCGCCGCACTCTTCTGGCAACAGTGTCTTTTGCCATAGGTGCTATCGTCGGGTGGCCATTCTCATTAGCTTTGGCAATTCCTTTTGTATGCGAGGAACTCTTCCTCTTTGGCGCGGACCGCGTCACTCCCGAAGTATATCAGTCTTGGCTGTTTAAGAGATGGATTCGTCTCTTCACCGCTGGCCTTTATGCATCGCTCGTATTCGTGATTGATCTTTAAATCATCGTGTGATATCGTTTCTAATCTACTCACGACGTAGGTTCCTGTAATCGGCTTTGACAGTCTCGCCTATGGCAGACTCACGATCGTACCTTGGAACATCGTTCAATATAACATTTTCGGGGGAACTGAACGTGGACCCGATCTATATGGGACGTCCCCTTGGAATTATTATTTCCTCAATCTGATCCTGAACTTTAACATCCTCGTGCCGTTATCCCTTTTGTCTCTACCTGCCCTCCTGGTAACTTACTTTGTGGATAACAAACGCCTGGGGATCATAAAACCGTCTGTATACGAGAGCTCTCCTTTCGCGATGTTGGCCATACGTTTAACACCGTTTTATATCTGGATTGGCATTCTTACATCCCAGGCACACAAAGAAGAGAGGTTTATGTTTCCAGCTTATCCGCTTCTTTGCTTTAATGCTGCCGTAGCACTTTATCTGATGCGTGGCTGGCAAGAGGCATTGTTCATTAAGATTACCAGTTCGCCCTACCGAGTAAGATTACCTTTTGATTCTAGCCCTGATCTTAATGACTCTTTGTGATTATAGGCATCCCAATCCCTTCTTTTCGCTCGCTTTACTCTGTCTGTCGTCGCTGCAACATCTATCATCTCCTTTTCCCGAATCATGGCTCTGTGGCATTACTACCACGCCCCTATGACTGTTGTATGGGCATTTGAAACCAAAGAACTTCCACGTCTGTTGAACGTCACAGGTCTCATTCCCACATATTCTGGCATCCCCGATGATGAAACGCCGGCTATCGACTTATCACCCATAAAACATTTCGATCTCAAACTCTGCGTGGCAAAAGAATGGCATCGTTTCCCCGGAAGCTACCTCATCCCCGATGGAGTTGTCACCGAGTTTGTGAAAAGCGAATTCAATGGTCTTCTTCCAGGTCACTTTAAAAATCTCTCTGCTGAAGTCAACTCGACATCAGCATTGTGGCTACGACCAGGAACAAGCTACATTCCAGACGCTCAAAATGATTTGAATAAGGAAGAACCTTCGCGATATGTGAGTTTCCTTTAACTTCCTCTGAGGATACTCGGATTATTGACATGAATATAGGTCAATGTAAATTCTTGTGACTATCTCATCGACCTCGATTTCCCCTTACACCCTGGGGAATCGAGCCTCGAGCCTCGTTATGCTGTTGATGTCCAAAAGTGGGATCGAGTATTCTGCAGATCCTTTATTGATGTCAGGCATTCTCGTCTTTTGACACGCGCCTTCTGGGTACCAGGCGAAGCGTGGCAGAAGAACAATGAGTTTGGAGATTATTGCCTCCTCAGGAATAAAGAACTCGTTGATAGAAAGGAGATCGAAGTTAAGGGTCGTATGAGTCGAGGAGAAATATGATAAAATTAGATCCATATCAATGTCCTGTTATCTGTAGACATAGATGAAAACATCTAAAGCCCTGGCGATCTTGTCCACCCTCAAGCTTCAACTGAATACTACTGAGTACTGAGGTTTAGGCAATCGGAATCGGAGCTCGGAATATGATCTTACTTCGACACCCACACACTATGCTTCCTCGGAATGGCTTTCAAGTTCAACACACCACCTCACTACAATCAGACCTCCTCGCCTTGTCTGAATTAACGCCTCCTTCACCGGTCATTAGTCCCACCGAACTCGACGCTTCCTGGTCATGGTCAGACATTCAGATAGAGTTCGACTTCAGTGTCGACGGTGAAGACATCCAGAACTCGTCACACCACCTCATCAGCAGAAATTCAGGGTTAGGCATCCTTACAAGCTCGAGCATCAGTACCGTTGGTACGGCGGGAACTTTTGGACCGGCTTTTAAAAGGCACAAGACGCCTGGGGTGTTTAATACATCAAATTCACAACGCTCTATGAATTCGAGTCTGTCAACGTTGGAAGACTATGGCCTCGGTTCTCGCTCCGTAAGCTCAGAGGATGTGTCGCTGTCAGCGCCTGTTTCTCCGAGCTTAAGATTTGTGAAACGTCCTTCGATGACTTCTGTTTTTTCGGCCGCGCTGAGTGATACAGTAGCTTCAGGTCAAACGTCTCCCCCTTTATCACGCTCGAACAGCCTAACTATATCGCCTGACATTCTATCTCGATCTTATCCCAAGGACAATACTATCAACAACGAAGACGTTGCGAAAACGCGGGTGCTTTCGAATATAACGAATGCTTCACCCTCAGCCTCGTACTATCACGACCCTCTCTTTCTTTCCTCTAGTGACTCTTGTCCAATGTCTGTAAGGCCAAAATCCCGACAGGCGGCACTTTCCCTAGGCGATTCGGACCATGTTTCAATTGATGTGCATGCCCGACAGCTGGCGGTCGCAGCTACATTGGCGGCCCTGGAAAAGAAATGTCACTCAGAACCCTCTACTCCTAAATGTGAAATGACAAAACCAAGACACGGTCTTTTAGCCAACTTCGGTGTAGCGACTGTCGAGATAATGATCGATCAGGAAGGTTTCCGGGGAGTATCAGCTCGCTTCAAATACTCTGGCTATACTCAGGCAATTCTTGGACACGCAGCTGACGGAGATGAACATGGTGTTGCTCACTTTAGGCCCATCAAGAGACAGGCGTTCTATTTTCATTATGCGGCCCTCGAGACTTTGCCTGTGCTTCGAAGGATTACTGTAAACGGGGTGGAATCCCGGGACTACGTCTCCCGCCAAGCTTCGCTATGCCTGAAAACAAATGGTGTCTATTTTGTAAGAGGTTACGAGACTCTGTCTTTTCCTGCACCAAGTGAAGCAGTCCCGATGTCAAAGCTACAGTGGAGATTTGAGTATATGGTCGACGACAGGCGAAGCGATGTCTCTGGAAAAGCCATGTCCGACGGAGAAAAACTTCTCACTCCTTTATCGTTCTCGTGTTCTCCTTTACTGTTGCATCCCCTCCAAGGCAAGAGAGTGCGGTTGATGCATATCATGAAGAAGAGCGTCATCCCCAAGCTTGTGTCTGAAAAGATGGAGCCACCGAGCTTTTCTCCTGTTATCAAATCTCAGGCGGACAATGCACAGAAGACCCCTCCATCCCCCATTCCTTCGGACACTGCGATCCCGATCCGTGGCTCCCAGCACAAACGGTCTGCCACCCTCTGGATACCTGGCAACCAAATTGGGGTCACACGGGCCCCCATGGATCATGACATTATCTGCGAGCCAACGCCCTCTCTCCGCCGCCGCCGCCGAGCGTCGTCCGCAGGGGAGCACAGTCGACCCGGCAGTCCCATTTTGCCTTCCGCCCGCTATTTCCCCCATGGAAGCTCTCCGCTCTGTCAGAACATCATCCCCCGGTCTCGCCTTGCTGTAATGAGTGATACAGAAAGCATTACAACCAAAGGTTTGCCAACTTCATCGGAGCCATCTTCCAGCATAGATGAACCTTTTCATCCTTTATCACCCAGACCTCATCATCATCCATCGAGGACTAATGTAGTAAACAAGTCAGATAAATGAGCAATTCAAGTGCATCTTGATTATCGGATTTAAACCAGTTGCGCGTCAAGCTAGGATTTATTAAAAGGCGGGATAGGAACATCATGATACAAATGAAAAATACATCAGGAGTACTAGTAGGCAGTACTTGATTGTCTAAGCACCAAATCCGTAAAGGGTGCGCCCGGAGCGCTTCAAAGCGTAGACGACGTCAAGAGCGGTCACGGTTTTGCTGTGGGAAAGTGGAGCACATGAGTCAAGTTATATTCCAGCAACGATGGGCCAATAAAGTCACAAATGCGTCTTGGACAGATTAGGACGTACCGTTTAGCATGTTCAGTGTAGGTGACAGAGTCACGAATGACATTCTCCAGGAAGATTTTGAGAACACCGCGAGTTTCTTCGTAGATGAGGCCTGAGATACGTTTGACACCACCACGACGGGCGAGACGACGAATAGCCTATGAAAGGGGTAGCTCTTTGTGAATAAAGGCGAATTTATCTATCTGCGCTGCTTACGGGTTTCGTAATTCCCTGGATATTGTCGCGAAGAATTTTCCTGTGACGCTTCGCACCACCCTTGCCGAGTCCCTGCGAATTGACATTGTTCAGCCCAGAAGACTAGCTGCAGCAGATCCGAGGATAGGTTACCTTTCCACCTTTTCCGCGTCCAGACATAATTCAACTAGGCTGATTCGTTAGAGTCACTGAGTTCAAGTGAGAAAGAAGGTTTTCAATGCCCTCAGAATCAAGGGATGGTGGAAAAGAAAGAATCGTCGTGAGGATGACCTGAATAATGAAAGTCAGGCAAACACGTGACCTGCGTACTCCGGGCCGTGCCCCGTGATTGAGTTCAGGCCCATGGCAAGCAATGGTTTTTGTGGTTGCGCTACTACTTCTGACTTGAAGTAACCTTTTCTTGCATAATGCCCATAACACACATCTCTTCATTATCCGACTTGGATGCATCCTTGCTCAAGGCTAAGGACAAACTCTCTGTAAGATCCTTCTTGATTGTCATCACACATACATAAACTGCCGCCAGGTCATTGACTTCCACGCAACTTGGTAATTTGTCGACAGACATTTGAAACATCTGTCCTCATCAGTCTCAAGGTGTGGTCCTTGCCACGCAATCGCACCGATCTATGAGGCGCTTTCGAAGCAATACACGGGCGTCAACTTCTTGAAGTGCGACGTGGATGCTGCAAAGGATGTAGCAAGTCATTATTCAATCTCTGCCATGTAAGCGTCTGCGACATCTTAGGTTTTACCTTTGACTGACTCTGCGAAATGGTCAATCAGGCCAACTTTTGTGTTCTTGAAGGGCAAGACAAAAGTGGATCAAGTTCGGGGGGCGAATAAAGCGTCAGTTTGCTCATACTATCAAGTTTCTCTAGTGCCAATAATTTATCTTTGTACTGACGACAGTGCCCTTGAGGATGCTTTACGTCGACACTCCGGCCCTTCGTCATCTGGTGCCTTTGCTGGCAGAGGACAAACATTGGGTGGTGGACCTGCACCTATTGATAAAACTGACATTTCGAACACCTTGAACCAAGCTACAGGAACAGTGTCCAACCTCGACCCTCAACTAAAAATTCTGTTGGGTCTCGTGGCGGCCTATCTTCTTTTCTGGTCTCTGAGCTAAATGGATTTTGATGTACACAATAGTGAAATCCTGTAGCATTTATGCAATATTCGATAAACGAGGTTACTTTGACGTTGAAACAACCTTTACATTGAGCGGTACGCAATAAACCAAAAAATGAAAATTTCGACATTAGTGTTTAGATCAGTGACATCTCCGAAAAAGTCTGGAACGATAAAGGTAGAGCATGGCAAGCATTACGTTGTACTGTCAGCCTGCCCTTCATGTTGTCTGGAACAGTCAAAACTTACGGCAGCCTGACAGTATAACATAACGAGTCCGCTCCTTTACTCACTACTACTACCATCCCATTCGAATCCAGGCCTGACGAGCAGCTTCTTCTTTGGCAACTTTTTGGCTTTTGCCAGTACCACGACCTTGTTCGACCCCATTCACTAGATTGAAAATGAATATGTGTATTTGTCAGTATTTTGTGAACTTACTTAGGCACCTGACGGTCCAGGTAGGCATATGAGGAGGTCCGGTCTGTTCTGCACCATAGGCCACTGCAACGCCTCGTTGGACAGCAGTCTGGTTGACAAGCGCCAAGGAAACCAAGTTATGTGCAGCCATACTGATAGTAGGCATGTTGTCTGATGGGAGGGGTGGAGGAGGATTGGAAGGTGGCATTGGAACAAAAGCTCCGCCCCAACTTGGATGATTAGGAGACATGTCAACATTGATAGGTGTTGGTAATTGTGGGGGCGGAATGGGCGCCGCATCTGGGTCAATCAATCGAGAAATCCACTCCTGGATTGTACTGCCTCCACTGCGAATATGTAATGCACCAACGTAGGTGTCAAAGAAACGACGAATTTCCTGCAATTGATCGTTCGACGCTGGGTAATTAGAGATGAAATAAACATACCTTAGGTGAGCCCACCTTGTCCTGTTCCCCAGGGGCATGGCGCAATTTAGCCTTAAGACCATAAGCTTCCAACCAAGCTTCAAGCTTGTCAGGAGAGAGCGCTTCTTTGCTCAGATGCTATACTCAGAATATCAGTTTCAGAACAGTTTCTTCGATCGTAAAAAACGCACAACAACCTCCTCAGCAGATAGCATAGGTCGTTTGGAAAAGTAATGAAAGGTAACGGTCAGGTCCAGAATGCGATGTCCAAGTTCTGCAAGACGATCTGTATCTCCATACTCGTCGTTCATCCCAGCACCAAATCTTAGAGAATTGTGGGTGAAGACATCGAGTAGAAGGTCGACATCTCCCTCAATCCTGGGAAGGGGGGGCAGATCCATCATGGAAAATGCTGCGGCTTGCGCAAGTGGACGTGAGATTTATCGACAACGGGAAGCGCTGGAGTGTCACAGGGTATACCATGCCATGTGAGTTAAGAATGTCAAGGCAACACTTTCTTTGTCAACTTGGTGTGACATCGATGCGGTCACGTGTAGGTGACAATTGAAATTCCAGCCTTCCACTTCCCCGTCCTTAAACCACCTCCTGACCTGCGGTGCAACCTTGGCGCCATATTTAGATCTCGCGTGTAGCCATGTCGGCTCCTGACAAAAAGCAGCCACCTGTTTCTCCACCAAGCACACAGCCGTTAATCCCAGACAAGTATCTGGACATTCCCTCACAACGGCTTTATTACTTGAGCTTAGGACTTCTCTGTCAGGTATGTGACCTAAGAATACTCAATTGCTTTCTGCTCACCGTCTGAAGGCAATTAAAATAGTTGATTTCTCCTGGTACTTTCTCAGTGGGGATGAAGGCAATACAAACTGCAGGAAATGGCTATTCGTCGATTTTGCCTACTGCGCGTTACTCACCCAACTTCGCATACCGCGATTAACCTATAGCAGAGCCGTGGTTTTGCTTCATATTGCACTCTTATGGTTTATGGATGGGCTCATGTTTGGTGGGATTCGCCTCAACCTCCCGTTCCAGTCCAGCAATTTTGACGTTCTGTCCACTTCAAGTGCGTTTTACTTATCTCTCTCTGATCAATCTTAGAACCTAAATATTATTCTAGACTCCCGTATATTGAGCACAACGGCGGAATCTTCCAGTCTCCTCGATTACATTGCTCCTTTCACATTTGGATTGTTTGCTTCTTCCGGTCCCAAAGATGCACATCTCGTGGGTCAACACACTGTTCGAATGTCCCCAATAAGCACTGCTCAGCTCAATCCTGATTCTCTGTCGTTCTGTCTATCCCCACCAAACAACTTTGTTCTTGTACCGGTGCTACTCAATAACACTACACCCGCCGAACTCAAGTTCTCTCTCACGCCTCTGGACCATGATGTCCCAGAAATCTTTGAACTGACGGCTAAAGATCTGAAGGCTATCGAGCAAAATCGGCTCGCAGTACTTCGAGCCTCACGTCCATCAACGTCTGTTCGCCCATTCGACGAGTATGACGAATACGATGATGATGAAGATGTAGCCCAAGAAGGACAAGGCGCTCAATCTCTCCTTCAAAGTACACAGTCCCTTGTCCATATACGAATCACAAAACCGGGAATACTTCGTTTGGCCAGTCTTCTTGACCAATCTCGGGTCCCAGTCCGTATATCATACCCTTCAGCGGTCACTGTTGTTCCCTGCCCCACTGTCGAGTTCATCGATCAAGAACTAGTGGAGGATAATGTGCGCTGCAGCGGTCAGGAGCCAGATTTGGAATTGATGATCAGGGTATGTGGTGTACCACCGCTGAGCTTGCGGTGGATGAAAACAATCAATGGTCGACTCGAGCACTTCCTGGTCGAAGGCATTGAGAACAACAGTGCTTCAAAAGAGGTCGAATCCACTCGTCGAGGCGCGCCGGAAGAGATGAAGATTCCTCTGAGCATTGCTCTGGACATTCCTGGTACTTACGTCTACGCGCTCGAAGAAGTCGCAGACAGTGTTGGTAATGTAGTGCGCACCGGTCCTGATGCATCTGCGGACCTTCTCGGGTCGATCCAGACTAGAACCACTCGTTCGTTAGTGGTGCTTCAACGGCCAAAGGTATCATTCAAGTCATGTGGACCTGGTTCGCCAACTTCGCTCTTAATAGGGAGCGAAGCATCTCTAGGAATATCGGTCAATGATGCGGACGAGTTTGACTCTCCATGGGAGATATCACTGAAGTATGAACCTTCTTCCGAAAGCGACAAACAAAACAAGCGCCAGAAACCGTGGAACAAGATTTTGAAGACCCAAGGCAATCCAGGAGACTTGAATGTACGCGCAAACGTACCAGGAGACTATACGATCGTCGGAGTGCGAGGAAAGGTTGGGACCAGTATGCCAATTTCTCGGAGTTTTCTTACCAGTATTCTGTCAGCGTTGTTCGGGTGATGTCCTCTCCCCTGAAATTTGCAGGGTTGTAGAGAAACCTTTCCCTACTGCAGAAATACAGTGGAAACGGATCCATGAGTGGTAAGTCAGTGCTTGTCTGATTTTGTCATAGTCCTGAGCGTGCGCAATAGCTCTGGGGATACCGGCGTATCTGCATCTCTTGTTTTACGAGGAACGCCTCGATTCCAGGTCTACTATCGTATGCAACGTGACAATGAAACTCCGCGCGATCTATTGAAAACGTTCACGAGTTCTCGAGGCGATTTAACTCTTCAACCAGAACGTAGCGGTCACTATACTTTCACTTTTACTCATTTGAGTGATGCCCACTACAAGAAAGTGGAATTGAAAGGCCCGAGTATCGACCAAGTGATTCACCCGCTTGCAGCTGCGGATTTCGTAGCAAGCCAGGGCGGCAATAGAAGAAAGATCAGTAGCTGCAGTAGTGATACTGTGTCTGTTGATGTTGAACTCCGGGTAAAACAAATTTCTCTGGCACGGAAGGCCGAGGCTGACTTTTTTTCGGTGTGCCTGCAGGGAACCGGTCCTTGGAATCTTGAAATGCAAGTTGTTGGGCCTAGGAGTTCTGAAACCATACAAATACAAGGCATTGAGACACCAAGGAAGTCAATATCGATTCCTATACCAAAAGGGATCAATAGCGGTGGGGAGACATTTGACATCAATATTGGTAAGTAGTTGCCGTCACGGAGAGCGTTGGGGCTTTACTGAGCCCCTCTGCACTTAGTGAGCATCGAAGACGCCTACAAATGCAAACGGCCTGTCTCCGTCCCAGGAATCACAGTGAGTGTAAGGGGTGTCAAGGTTGGTGTTCTTCGTAGTCGTCTAGCAACCATCGACGTTAACCTTCATTCTTCAGGCGACTGCGAGATTCTACAGTAGTGGCGGCAAACGATCTACGACCGTTCTTGAGAACGAACCGGCCAATCTTCCTCTACGACTCACTGGGGATGCCGTTAGTTTTTTTCCCCCTTCATGCTAACCTCCTGACAAGTTATGTTCCTAGCCCTGGAAGCTTAAGTACCGTCACGTCGGTGATAACAAGGTTCTCACAAGAACACTCAACAACCCTAATGACAATCTTGTTGTCACTCAAAAGGGGACATTTGAGATTTTGGACGTAAGATTTTTCCTTGTTGACATATCTGCGAGGCATTGAGAACCGCATTGTAGATTGTTGACTCTCACTGTCCTGGCACAGTAATTACTGAAGCCTCAACCTTTCAAGTGCATTGGGTTCCGAGACCATCCGCCAAACTTTCTGCCGATACGAATGTACGATATGAACCTCATAATTCCTCACATATTCTACCTCCTGTATGTGAGGGTACTGTTGACAACGTTGATCTTGACTTGACGGGTCCGCTCGCTTTATATCTCCTTCAATGCAATGACTAATAAGCTCCAAAACAGGACGGCCGCCCTTTGAAATCATGTATAATATTGGAAGAAACGATAACGGCGGGATCAAGGTTATCAATCAGCCTACGTTCAACAGCATACAACCAAGAACGCGTTTCCAATTACAGACATCACAGCATGGTCGCATGTACTACGAAGTCAAACAGATTGGCGATGCAGACTATCCTCTTGCGAAACATCGGAACGCAGTGATACCTCGGAATGACAGGCTCTTGTTCGAACAAGAGATTTTCATGCGACCTTCTGCTCACTTCAAGAATCGAAATCGCATGTCTTACTGTTTGAACGACCAGTTCACGCCTTTAGATGCCCTTTCAACGGATGGCACAGTTTTGTTCGAAGGCGCGCTACCCTTTTCTCTCCACCTGTCTATCAAGAATTTAGGCACCAGTCAAGTCGACAAGACCACCGTCCAGGTGTTTGACTATTCATGGAAGGTCGATTTGCCTTCTTACGTGTTTCGATCTGTCGGACCCCACCTTGTCACTATTGAGTCGATCCAAGACGCTTCAAATTGTGCACCTTCAGCGTTGGATTCCTTATCAAACTCGATATGGGTGGATGTAGCTGAGACTGCAGCCATCGTTCCATTTGACCGCCGAGTCGACTACTGTGTTGGCGAGGCCACTCAATTCCAATTGGAAGGTACACCGCCTTGGCGTATTGGGTATGAGTTTTGAACAACTATACAATTCTTCACTTATATCTCAATTCATAGCTATCGCATCAATGGCAAGTCATACACCCATGAAGCTAAAGTGTCTCCATTCTCGTTGGTTCAGCAACTGCCGGGTGAATTCACTATTACTTCCATCGCTCATCAACAAAAGCTTTGCAAAGCAGCAGTCGCAGATATCCACTTTACTGTACATCCTCTTCCTTCTGCTCAGGTCGGTCATGGCAAAAGAATCTACCAAGATATCCATGAAGGTGACCAGGCGGAAATCGTTTTTACTTTGATCGGCGAACCTCCCTTCACTTTTACCTATCAGCGCTCGGAGCTTAGTCCTAAAAAAGGTGGTAAACCTGGAAAGGTGTTGGAAACTCATACAGTTTCTCGGGTCATGACAAACGAGTATTCTGTGTTCTCCGCACTAGAGGGTATGCGATTCGTATTCATGTTCTTGATCTTTTACCCACCTTTCTTTCAATTAGGAACTTGGACTGTAACGTCAATCTCCGACCGTTACTGCCGATATCCACCAGCGCAGCCCGACGTCGGAACAGAAAAAGGAATTTAGACTTAACACTCGACAGAGTTGTAATTTATCACAATCATAGAGTAATCATACCCTCAATGTATTCAAACGACACGCATGATTGTTCATTTCTGGAGCACGCTGAGAAACTGTCAAGGTACTTCCACCATTCCACAATGCGTTTTCTTCTCTAAATCCTGATACTGTTCGTCTACGATTTCTTGCAATGTACCCTAGACCTGGGCGGATGAAATGTAGAACCATTTTGACACTAGAAATGGGTCAGCTTTAGCGAATAGCATCAACAAAGTATTGCGCTTACCAGAGGGATCGATGGTAGCAGGAGCTTTCCTGGAATCGGCAGGAAGATTAGTATAAACGGGGTCGTCCCTGCGAACAAAACCGGGAGAGTTTTGGATCGTGATGTTGCGACTGTAGACTTGTCAAAAGGATGGGGATGACTACAAGGAGAGGGACTTACATGGAAAGGTCGTAGCTGGGGGTCTTTGCTGGAGACTCGCCAGTGATGAGACGACGCCAAGACTCATGGCACTCGTGAATGATCTCGGTGGCGTATTTCTTGTTCTTGGCCTCGCCTGAGAACGCGAAAGTGTTTTCAGGCTTTCCATCGGGAATCTTGTAGATCCTGGAGCGAGTTTTTAGACTCGGCATGGAAATAGTATAGGACAACTCTGATACCTGAACCATTCATTGGTCGCCCTGATCAACCCAGGCAGGTGACGCTCAACATCCTCAATATCGTTGAGCTTGGACGCAAGAGGGTCCAGGACATCGACGACGATAACCTTCCAGTCGGTCTCGCCTTCGTCAAGAAGGGCCATGATGCCAAGGACTTTGACTTGCTTGACCTGGCCAACATAGCCGACTTGTTCACCGATTTCGCAGACATCGAGGGGATCATTGTCACCCTTGGCCTTGGTCTCGGCATGGGACTGAGCGGGGTCCTCCCAGGTCTATTATGAGTAGATTTGAGATGTAACACATGTACTAGTACATCAAACTTGACTTACTTGGGGGAAGGCGCCGTAGTTCCAGATGTACCCATGGTGGGGGAAACAGTTGCGGACATATCGCAACTTGCCCTTCTTGATATCCTGCTTGATGGGGTTGAAAGACTCCTCCTTGGAGATCTCCATCTTTGCGTTCGTCCAACGAGGAACCTCGACGATCATGTTGAAAATGCCATTGTTCTGATCAGCGAAGAGCGGGATGTCGTGGAAGGGGGAAACGACAGAGCCATTCTGCTCGATGTAGACGCGATGCTCTATATCGCAATCAGCTTCATCGGTAGATAGCGGCTATGGGAAATTTTTACCAAGGGTGTTGGGGGCACCGACGAGGCGAGGAGTGTACTCTGCAAGAGGAATGAGTGACAGGCAAGAACAGAAGGAAACATTGACGGACGAGAGGACATTTGGTGAAATGGACGCAGTAGTCGAAGTTGATGGGAGAGACGCTGAGCCGTGTTTGTAACAGAACTCATTGCTCGGAATTTACAGGGCACCTGGTTTCCTGATTATCGCCAAGTCAAATCAGATTACAATATCCGCACCTCCAAGCCCTGCTTTATCACAAGCGTCACTGGGCGACGCACTCCATATAACATAGAGGTTGCCCAACACGCAACGTTTACCAATAAAATTTTATTTGACCCTTAAACGTGGTTTCCTACAATCTTATCGGACTGGTGATAAACTACGTTAAATCTGCAAGGATGTTCTTCGTCTGTCCTGCTCTCTCTCTACGCTTGGAAAAGCCATCGTTAAAATCCAATCTAAGCAGTAGGTGCTCTACATGTCGTCGCACTTCACCCAGTCCCCCATCCACCCCCTTGGCAACCCGCGATGGATTCAATGTTGTGTGGTTTACCATGCTTGCGTTGATGATGACAGATTTCGAGGCATCTGCTGCGGTCGTAAATGGCTGCTGTGAAATTGACATGGCGAGCTGCTCAAAAAAGGAGTCTAGAGCTTTCTGAAGAGTCTGCGACCTTGTTAGTCAGGGAAAGGGCATTATTGGGAGACTGATCGATCCCCACCTCATTGATTTCAGCGACAATCAACCACCTCTCCTTCACCATAACCCCAACCTTTTCGTCTCCTCCTCTCAAGCTCCCCTCAAACAAAAGAGCGGGAAGAACGTCCCCTCCCCATCGTTCCACCTGTGCAACGAATCGTTCACAGATATCTAATATTGGACGAAGGATAGACATTAGCGTCGAATTCGTCAACAAGCAACCAGTAAGGAGGCGATCAAGATAGGTAGTGTGAATGGCACGAAGAGTAGTGAAGTCGAGAGGTGTTGCAGCTGCATTCAGTTGTGCATCCGGTGGCGCATCCACAACAGCAGAAACTTTTTGAGCAAGGAGTTCCTTTAATTTTCTGAACTCGACGTCAATCACGTCCGTCATGAGATATCCCAGTAGTGTATCCAGGAACCACTCCATATCACGAACTATGCCCCACCCACAACGCAAAGATTTGCTCCGCAGTTCAAGGTCTTCTGCAGTTCCGCCTTCCCCAAGCCCTGTCCATCGTCGACGAGCCCTCTGGGCATTCGAGAGGGAAGTCCAGCAACTATGGACTCGCACATGGGTTTTTCGGAGGGCTGATAGATAAGAAAAGAGGGCAGCATACGCGTTCAGGTCTGTTGTATGAAGGAATAAATCAAGCGGCCAGGTTACATTGTATGTCAAGTTCAGTGGGGTGCCTAGCAGATGGGAGGCAAATAGATCTAAGTTCAGTCCTGGCGGAGACGATGTCGAAGGAGATGTCGGTGGTAGAGGGGCTGTGTTGGCTAGGGATGGAAGGAGCGGTCGAAGTGGCCCTGAGGGCAGAGAAAACCGTAGGTGTGCAAGGGCTGGGTCATGTTGAGCTGAAGTGCCAAGAGAAGCACGGAGAAGGGCAAGATTCAAGTCTTGATCACGTATCATAGATGTGGGCCCCGAACGTAGTGTCAACCGAGAAAGCTTGAGACGCTCGATTTCACGAATTACAGCGAGACTGAACTCTCCATTTCGCAGAAGGAAATAGTTTGCTCTGAACTTGCCTATCAGCAGAAGGTGTGGAGGGTAAAGAAAAAGCATACAGTGTCTCTACCGCGTCTTCGACATCCTTCTGTGTCAAGACATTCAACCAGAGCCATTCACTGACGTTCGTTCTGATCTGACCGATGACAAGGTCAAATGCATGTTGATCCTCAGGCAAGATTTTCTCCAACAGGTTAGTATGTACAATTGTGAGGCTCTGAGGAAGTTGTTTCTGCCACTTGGCTGCCTTTACGGTCGCAATAGCACGTCCAACATAGGCAATGGATTCCTGTGATTGTGGAGACACACAAGAGGGTATGGATCCGTCAAGGAGTGTATAATTCTCGGATACAAGGGAATCTACACTGGATATGGATCCGTGAACGAGAAAAGCCGTGAGTTGAGTTCGCCATACTCGCTGAACAGCAACCGAAAGACGGGAAAGGATATCTGCGACACGGTGCACACCGGTGTGGGAGCGTGCCAAGAGCATATCAATCAGGGGACCAGGTCTCCAGTGCTTCTCTGCCTCTAGCTCTTGTACTAAAGAGGCCAATGCAGCAAGAGGCGCGTCCCATTCTGAGAACGTCGCGCGAAGTGACGAAAGCGGGACGAATGAGCCACTGGCGACGAGGTTGGCGTCACGATTGAGGATCTTTGCTTCTGTTTCTACCACGAGAGACTCGTACTCGTCTCTCAAGATAGTGTTGAGAGTCGCGCAGAGAGCGCATATTGAACGCGACGATGATCGAGAAAGCCGCGTCGATGCAGCTTTGATTTTGCGGTAGCGAAAGGCAATGAGGCCGAGAGCTTCAAGGGCCTGCTGCTCTCCGGGGTGAAGAAGCGGAGCAAAGGAGGGATGAAGGGAGTGGTCTGTGGGAAAGAGAGAGGAGGAGTGGCCGGCGAGGACGAGGAGGACTTCAGCGATCATGGCAAGACGCGACGAAGCACGTGGACAGCCACTGTCCCTCTAACTTATTACTTCAATGGATGCTTCAGACGTCCACCATCCCTCTGCATTCGACTTTGACGATGCCTTCTCCGATGGTGATCTCAACGAGCTTGCCTCCCAGTTCTCTCCAGAAGCAATCAGAGACGACATAGCACGACACATGCCCCCAATTCAAACCGCATGGACTAGCGACGATCCCGTCCATTCCAATGGTGTCATTGAGGGCCAAAATCTCTCCGTTTCGACCTTAGATATTGACGGCTACAGCGCCCAGGTTCCGCATTCTCCGTCACCACAGACACCCCACCCCTCGTCGAGCCCCGAATTCTCTGATCACTTCTCACAAATCTCGCTCGATAATGATGACGAGGAGTCTGCTGAGGAACAATCATCGACACTAATACCCCCCGATCTCGAGGACGAGAATAATCATGCAATAACGATCCAGGCAGATCATGTTCCATCCCCTTTGGAGCAAGACAAACGACCAACTACCCCACACTCTCCATATCCTGAATACCCTCTCCACTCAGCGCAGTCCACACAATCTCTGCCTCCAACAGAAGCCTCTCATTCACATCAAGCAGCGCCACGACCTCTCAGCGCAACTCCTGTAGTATCTGTTCCCTTGTCTACTCCTTCGACCTCTGAAACACATTCAGGATCTAAGTCTGTTTCACCATCCACATCTCCCCCTCAGGCGAGACAGAAAACCTTCGGCCACAAGCCAACCCGTTCCACAGGGCCGTCTGTATTCGAGAAAGTGAGAAGCAAAACACGTCCCGTGTTTCTCCCTCCTAAACCTCGTAAGGAGGATGATAAGCATATGGCAGTGTGGCAATCTATGATGAAAAACAGTCGTCTAGCAGGTGAGTTATCTATCCGATTTCGTCCGGGTATGCCCCACTGAATCATCATAGCGGAGAAGAAACGGAAGGCTTTACAGGAGCGTCGCTTTGCTCGAGAAAAGAGTATTGAAGAGTCACTACACATCTGGGAGAAAGAGGTTGTGCCAGACTGGCGAGTTGTACACAAGAATCCATCACTACGTAGACTTTGGTGGAACGGTATACCCACAAAACTTAGAGCTTTCATGTGGGAACGCGCTGTTGGGAATACATTATCGTTGAGCAAAGGTACGTCCCTGCGATCTGAAAATTCGAATATTACTATATCTTTACTTGTCTAGACCACTATCGTATATGCTTATCTCGAGCGAAAAAGGCTCTGAGCTCAAAAGTCTTTCCACAAGCCAGTCTAGAAATGATCGAGAAAGATATCTCGACCACCCTTCCTTCGCTTCACATTTTTCATCCTCAGACAGGCCCCCTATATGAGGAATTGAAGGAAATGCTTTGTGCCTGGGTTGTGGCGAGGAGCGATGAAGGCCTTGGTTACACATTCGGTGCTGCAAGAATCGCAGCCATGATATTGATCAATATGCCAGTACAGCAAGGATTTGTAACGATGCGAAACCTATTGGATCGCCACTGCCTGCGAAGCTTCTATGGAGAAGGAACTCGGGAAGATGTAAATATAAATACTTATCTTAATGTACATCAAAGATGCTGACCGAACACAATCTCAGGTCGAAGCTTATTACAGGTAAGATGGTCAACACGTAAATTTCAGTGTCGTTTATCTCTTCTGAAGGATTTTTGACACGCTACTTGCGGATGGGATGCCGAAGAGTAAGTCAAACCTTCACTGTATCTCGGAGTATCACCTACCTAGATATTTTTCTAGTTTACTTCAATTTCAAGCAGCACCATATAGTACCCTCTGCCTATTTGAATGATTGGTTGCTCCCTTTGTTTCTGGATCACTTACCATTTGAGGCATGTGCTCGTATATGGGATATAATTGTGTTGGAAGGCGATTCATTCCTATACCGCGCATCCCTCGGTATCCTGGCTGTTCTGGAACCTCGCTTATTTTTCCCCGAACGCAAGGAACTGATGGAACTGCTCAGGTATGTCCACCAGATACCAGACATTCGACCCTGACTTCTGACGCATACAGGGGAGAAAACAAAGCTGCGCTCGAGGTGGCCAAACGCGAAGGCCGACCCCTTGATGGTGGTAAATATGAAGTGTATGGTGTAGATGAGGAGGCGTTGTGGGAGCGTATTGATCAGATGGATGATTGGTGGAAGGAAAGTACATGGACTCGTTTGTTACAACGGGAGTTACCGGATGTGTAAGATTTGTTGACTATCACGGCTATTGAGAGTTACTGCTGGACAGAATATACAACATGGGTGTGGGTTGTTCTAGTCTTTCCATGTCCGCCTCGGCTTGGTGACTCCAGATCTGGATTCTGGTGGCGTTGATCATATGATCAGTGTAAAGGTCCGGCCCGAGGCCTGGAAAAAGCTGGGTCTGCCCACATGCAAGTTGCTGACTCCATGATGGTCATTTGATTCGTTTCTCTGCTTTTGTTGTGATTTTTGGGTTTGTGATATGTCCGAAAACAACTAGGGAGGTTTTCGTGGGACTAGAATCAGCCTAGATGTTTTCAGAGAATTATAAAGGTTCGCAGGATTCCTCTACACTCGTCACAATCACAATTCAACCCAGGGCATATACAGAAATCCTTACATCTGTTTGTCATGCTTAATATCATTGTCGCCCGCAGAAACGTGAGTTTACCTCCCCCGGCAGTAAGCTCATAAACTTGTGACAATCTCGCAGACTCTTCTTGTATGGAGCGGAATACAAATCACCCTCCTCAGCATCATATATCGAAATCGTGGACCCAGAATGTAACTACCATTATTTTTGTCTTTCGCTGCCACTTACGCGATCTGATTAGATCTGTAGACCACGAGGCGAGGCTCAGACGGGCACAAACACCCATAGAACTGGATAGCTCTTGGTATCCGCGACTAAGGGCTTTCAAAACTTGACATACATATCATATTCTTATATCGATTCGATACTGAGCATTATCCGATCAAATATCCGGTATCGTCAGTGTGGCGCCGAATGTCGGAAGTAAGAATACACCAAAAAAAACACGATATAGTATTTATTGTACAACCTACGCATAGTAACTCGTTCGACGATATTTGTACACTTCGTGGATTGTACAGATAAAAACACGAAAGCTAAAGCGCTGACTCGGACCACGAGACGAAAAAACCTAGTCTCGAGGTCAGTTACAGAAACAAATAACATTAGTCAATTAATTGATCAAAAATTCGTCAGTACAAGAGAGCACATTACTCCAGAAGCGCTCCACAACTGCTTTGTCGAATCCATTTTCATCATAACCAAAGCTAATCCATAATTTCCCAACGAACGTATAGCCGAAAAGAAGCATTCCACCTGCACGTTGTCTCGATCCCGTCGTAAGAGTCTCCAGTTTGATTTCAGGAAAGTTAGAATGTTGATATGTTCCATCGAGGTTGCCAAGCAGGGATAGACCAATAAGAGCACTTGATGGCGGGCCTGAGCTCCGAGGAGTTGGAAGTGAAGCTTTCCAAATCCCGTTAGTCTTATCATCATCTTCCTTAGCCCAGGCTTTCGCTCTTCGACCTCGTTCTCGAGCCATTTCACGGCTGCGAGAGACAGTCAACGGATTCTTGACGGCATTGGTACTCTGAGTCTTAGCCAAACGTGCTCTATGCCAGAAAATCGAGCCAAGTTCACTGGTACGCGGCAAAAAGCTGGGAAGGATGACGTTGAAGTATCCTATCGCAAGGAACCAATACGAGTCGCTGAGGGCTTTGTCTACCGACAGATATGGCCTCAAATTAAGTGCGGAGTACATCAGCCTGTGGTATAAGCTCCATGAGCATCAACAGAAGATTTCGAATGACTAAACTCATACGTCGGCATTTCGGGGTTTTCGCTCGTTGTCTTTGCCCATGCAACGTTACAGATTGCAAACAAAGCACTAGAGATGGAGACGCCGTGATCTTTGCACCTTTTCAAGATGCTCTTTGTTTGATGCTCATCGAAAGAAACTGTCGGAACAACCGTCCGGCGAGTGGATCCAGCTGCTCGGGGGATTGTTTGGCCACCCTAAAATCCTCGCATTTGTGACCTCGTGCCGAGAAGAAGGACTGGAACATACAATAAGTTTCTTCTGGTCTCTTTCGAAATCAACGCGAGCCGCAATTTGAGCAAATTTCCCATGCACTTCAGGAAGCCTTGATTCAAGAGCGCTTGGAAGGTCCCTAGGCTTGAGAAGAAATTACTAAATGCCAATTGGAAAGCGGTTGAGAATCGAAGTTTACCAAATCACCTAGTTTGCCACCACAAGACCCTTGCCACTCCGAGGACAGAAGCGCAGATAGTTGACTTGTTGAGGAAGGACCCAAGAGGCCGAAGAATTCGTTAGCAAATTGATGAAGCGCCATTCCGTCGCCCAAAAAATGGGCAGCACATATCAGGAATTCGCATTTCACTGTCTCCATACTCGGATCGGGCTTGTCAGGAAAGGAGACCATGAGATACGATATGCGATTGTTGGAAAGGGTCCTCGGTCCGTTCAGGTAGGAGTCAATCAGTTCTTGTGGAGAGAAGGTTAGAGCGAGCATGAAAGAGAAGAGAGTCGATGATATGTACCATCTTTGGTCTGCGCACGATACCCTAGGTTGTTTCCGGCATCATCCAGTGCGTTCTTAGTTGAATGAGGAGGTATATAGCTGATGGAACGAATATTTTAGCTACATATGTACTTGGTTTTCGAACGATAACAATCAAGTATACATACATAAATCTGATGTCATCGTAGTTGTGCATTTCGATTTTGGAAGCGAGAAGAGGGTGCCTGAGTCTAAGGATCGCCCATACCAGACAAATACGTTCGCGTTCCAAGATGCGTGGAGGTGCATGACAGCCAAGATGAAGGTACCTAAAAATGCACCCATTGATTATTCATGTTTCTCGGTGGTGGCGACTTAAGTACTCACATATCATTTACCCCGTTTTCTCGCGCTGGCAAGTAGTAGGATAATTCTGTGTCACCCATTTTACGCTCAGCCTGAGTAGATTGAGCGAATTCCACCAGTGTTTCCTGTGATGAGATGGAACTTCTTGCGCTGCACCGACATTTGAATGCAGGGCAGCCCATTTGACAACCAAACTCAGGCTCGGTGATTCGTGTTTGATGCTTTGCATAGAGATCAAAGGCAGCGAGAGTGGATAGCATGGTAGCAAAGGAGTAATCAGGGGACAATTTGCTTGTCCATGTGCCACAACGTTCTTTAAATCTGGGGGAATATCCGAGATTAGAACTGCAGGTGGATCGCGCCGCGCGCGGACTTCATGAGAAACGTCATTCATGCGGCCCCCTTCATCCATTAAGAAAAATGATTCACTCCTTGATCCGGACGAAATAGTAGTAGCAGAACAGAAGAAATCAATTCGGTCAGTGTCAAGACAAGGCCACTCGCTGCAACACGGCGACACCAAGGCTTCAACCCATCGAGATTAATAGTGCAGAAAATAGCCGACCTGGAGTAGAAATAAAGCAACCCTAACTCCAAGGACGCCACCGTCCCTTGCAGGACTTTTAACGGACTTTGAAGGCCGATATTAGAATACATTTATAGATCAAATAAGTGTTGTGTAAACGTCGAAGCAGACATTTCGATCAATGCAAACACCTGCGAATGCCCTTCACATTTCAATAAGATTTGACATGAGTTGAAAGTAAGTATGTAGTTGGGTACGTACCCTATACGTATTACTTGAATTGCTTTGCGTGCCTGGTTATGTCACAGTGCCGAAGGTAAGTATGAATATTCCAAAATCCCAGTTAACCCGGGTTCCTAAGTACCAAATGAACCCCGGAGATCAACCTCTGCGATTTAAAATAAAAAAAGGTTGAGCATCTCATTTTTTAACCTTCCTGATGATATTTTGTCTCGGTCGATAGTCTCGATAGCACCGATAGGGTGTTCTTGGACTATACACCTTCTGTACGTCGCGACTGAAGCGAGTTTCAAATGCCATCTACTCATTGATACCTGATAAAGTTCAAGGTCGACCTCCAATATTACATACATATCGAACTCACATAGTCCTATTCAATGTATGAAGAATATAAGTTCCTCGACACTGTCGAATGGACAAGTCAGAGCATGGATGATCAATCAATCATGATTCAAGAGCCTCACTGCAACACCAAGTACTACGTGGGCAAAAGAAGATCATCGAAGATACGCACACCAAGGAGCAGTTGCAAGACCGATCTTGCCGCTTGTTCTCCTGGCTAATGGTTAGTAGAGGCAACGGTTTCACACCAGAGGAAATGTTATACATGATTGATCGGGTGATTCTGTTCGCCGGCATGGTTTACGCAAGAGAAACCGGGTCGTGCACCACACACTCATACTAGCTCATGGACTTGTGACCATTCAAGATCTATAGCAAGAAACCGAAAGACTACCAAAGCACGTCCGACGACAGGGTGTTAGGCAGAGTTGACCATGTCGCAGAGTAGCCCCCTCGTGGATCAAGACAAAGGGAAGGAGAAGACGGCACAGCGGAATTTGTTCCACCACGATCAAACGAAGAGTGTCGAAAACAAAGTCGACTAGACGAGAACCGCTAGCTAGCTTGACCATGAGTACATATGTATGTTTCAATGCTGATTTTGGTTAGTTCTACGCATATAGAGAGATCGGAACCGGAACGTGAAGGAGGATTGCTATCAAAAACTTGATGAGTAGGAAAAGGTGAGACAGGTGAATTGTTTGACTCGGAGAAGCTTTGTTACTGGAGGAATACTGCGTGCGATGGGATCATGATGCTGAAGAGTTCGTAAGCTTGAACTCACGCGAAAACCATATCAAGTGTATTCTGGGTATTCGGATGGGCATGTGGAAGAACTCACCAACAAGGCCTAGATCAGGGATCATGTAGAAGGCGCCAGGCAATTTGTATTCAAGTTTTGAGCAGTAGCAACTATAAAGGAGCACGACCATCAAAACAATGTAGCACGGGTCCGGCTGTTCGTGTGCGGACCGCGCCGCGGTAGTCGGGGAGGCCGTGTCTGTCATGGAGAGGTTCCGAGTCAGATCAGATCAAGTTTTCCTCTTTTAATTAATCATAATGGCGCTCTTAAGCTTTGTTCCCAACTGCAACGTGAACAAGCTGCCATGCACGAGGACGCAGAGTCCGTCGAAAAGCCCCCCCGCTGGCAAAATCATTTCGCGACGGCTGGGAAACGCAAGTTCATTGTTGTTACTATATCCTTCCTTGTTCTTGCTTCGCTTCTTGCCACCCACTCTGTCTTTCTCTCTGCATGGACCGACCAGCATACTGTCATTCCTGTCCCTGAGGCTATTCCAGAAACTTCTGTAACATCAAACTACTCAGTCCTTGTTGATCCTTTGGGTCCAGCAGCCAACCTGCTGGGTCTACCTACAGCTAACTTCAGAGGTGCCTTCTTGTTACCACATTTCAGAAATACCGCCGCTTACAGTCCTACAGATAACTTGCGAGCTGATCGAAAGTATGTCACTTCTTGGATATCCGCAGGCTGGAGTACGTGGCATCCCGCTATTCTTATCGTCATTATGTTGATCTCGTTACCAGCAAACGATGTGATGACTTATGTATGTATGCCGTCAAACTTTCTTAGCCCTTGACATGACTATCATGACTCTAGATCAACCTCATCTATCTCGCTATCATAACAGAACGTATTCCAGTCGTCCCCATGTTCACTCCATCTCATATTGGGGGAGCAGTCCCCCCGATCGATTTCGGTCTCGTCTTTGATGTTCCACGGCTCAGAAAGACTTTGAATCTTCCAGTCTTGGAATGGCATGAAGTCAAAGATCGTAACAGTAAAGAAATAGACGAGATTGGATGCTGGAACACATGGGAGGCTGTTCAAAAAACGGCGGATTCTCCTCGTCATAGCTGGGTGCCTGAACATCTCAAACTTGGTTAGTTCGGTCCTTTCCTTCCCATCATTATTCACCCAAAGGTCGAAACTGGACAGACATCTCCTATACAAAAGCTCCAACGTGGATTAAAGTCATTAATTCCTGGGAGGGTGATGTCCACAGCTATTTTTGGGCCTTGGCAGCGCTGGCATTCCCTGAATCTCGCGCTCAGAACCTTGTTCCACCCCGCGAATCGCCAGAGCATCATGTACTTCTTCCACCAGATGAGCAAATGTTGTGTTATGACTATATGTACTTTGTCTGCTCAAATCAAGTAAGACCATCTCTTTCTGCTCAGACATATATTACCCTAACTATATTAGCCGTTTGAGATGGAGTTTGATTACAGCCCAGCGTGGAGGTTTGTTGGGAAGCACCTCCATTGGTCGCCAAGGATAGAACAACTGGCGTATCAGTATGTCAGACGAACGTTAGGAACTTTGGAGGACGAACCAATACCACCGGCAAGTTTGATCTGCATTTTCCAGGATACTGATTCTCAGCGTACCCTAACCTCCAGTGGATTGCCATTCACGTACGACGAGGCGACTTTCGAGTCTTTTGTCCTGAAGATACGACGGACGGTTGTTATGCTTCTCTGGATGTAATAGGGCGGCGTGTGGATGAAGTCAAAGCAGAACTCTTTCAACGAAAAGGTCTAGATGTGAAGCATGTTATCATGACCAGCGACGAGCGTGAAACGGCTTGGTGGGACGACGTCAAGGCAAAAGGGTGGTATGGAGTGGACCACTCACAAACAGCCGACTTACTAGGGCCATGGTATGTCATGATTCTAATCTCATGTCTCGCTCATTTGCTGATAATTCTTAGGTATCCCGTCTTGATTGATGCGGCGATACAATCGTTGGGAGATGGGTTCGTTGGAACCGACGGGTCAACAATGTCCTTGCTTGCTCGTCGCCGCGTAGAATCTTGGGCTGACGGGGTTGTAAGAATTTTCAAATGGGGAAAAGCGGACTCAGACGATCACTAACTTCTCATGGGACTTTATGCACTGGATTTACTTCTTTGTACTTAACATCTCTAATATCCCGGTCCACTATATTTATGCATTTATACGACTTGTCTGGTGATATAAGAATACGGAAAGGGTATCCAATGTTAGTGAGCCAACCCCGACTCGATATCTTCCTCCTGTCTCTCACACTCTCTGGCCCTGATCCTCTTCCTGCTTCTGGGACGTTTGACCCCGTGCTCACTTATTGCTCCGGCGAATGAGAACGCCGATGGTATGACAACGATGAGAGCGAGTATTTGCCCAAAGGACCAGCTACCAGTGGAATCATCTTTGCTTGGATTCCCTTTGAGTAATAACTCCGTAGAAACGATAAAGTATGTAAACACCACCACTTGACAGATAACGATTCCAACCAGCATGGGATCCAAGTCTGACGACCAGCGACGTCGCTTTGGACGACGTTTGGTCCTGGTTGATCTGGCTTTAAATCGAGGCAGATTCAATGAGATTCTAGTGCGATAGTAATGAGGAACGGATGAGCCGCCGTGACGTAGTGTTCCACTAGCTACGGAGGAAGGTGTGTGAACGGGAGTGGGAGTAGGAACTGAGTCGCGCAGGGGAAGCGGGAATGATGGTGTGAACTCTGGCTGCGTGGGCGAGGTCCTCTTGGGATGATCACTATAACTTCGGCGATAGGAGCATAACTCCTGGAAGGTGATGAGGAGGTAAATCGCCGTGAGGAGCGAGGTAATGACAAGACCAATGATCCGCCCAATTGAAGTTGCCTGAACTTCAAAGACGAAGAAAATGTATTTCACAAGATGAGAACATTCCGAATCGGGTCCGAAGGTATTTGCGTTTCCCCTTTCATGCAGATGAGAGAGAGAGGCAAGGGTCTTCAAGAGTGTAAACATACCACATATAAATTGTCAACGCCATTGACACAAGAGACTGGGTCATTGCACCGAATTTAACCTTGTAGTCGTAGGCACGTCGAGAATCTTCTGTTCTACGGCTTGCGGCTTTCTGTCGAGAGTAACTTGCCAGGGCGAAGAAGGTTCCAAAATTTGCCAACCTTTTTAAATTGGTCAACGCGAATGTCGGATATAACTGGCTATGTCAACCAACCAGACAAGGTTAGAGACTTGAAGCGCTTGAAGAAGTGTGAGCTGGTCTCTATTGATGATTGCAGCTAAAACGAGACCAGCACTAGTTGCAATGAAAGTCCACAACGCAATCGGTGCATCTTGCCATGAACGATCGACAAGGAGGACTGTGGTGATTGATAGTCAATATCAGAGTTTTGCACAGTCCAGACCGAGAAGTTCACCGAGAAGAAAAGTTTGGAGATAGAAGCTGACACGAACGCCCTGGTAAGATGTGTAAACAAATTCAAGCCAAAGTATCCTGGTAGTAATACATACAACACCGCTGATGTCGGGGTTGCTGTCGGCGTATTTCCAGCATTGACTGTTGTCCATAAGATTACGGGGACACGAGGGCGTCAACGATGAGATTGGTCAAGAACATCTCGAGAAGAATGATGACTCGCGGGTACAAGAGTCACTCGGACTTCGGAAGTTCAGGCTGTGTATTAGCGCCCGTCACTTACGCGCCGACCGGGTTCTAATTTTATCACAATCTGGGGTCGAAGGTGATAGTCTGAGATATCTTGTGAATACATGTAGAAGAGATCTCTAGAACATTTGGTCAATTGGTATATAACTACGCATCTTTATGAGATGGAAAAGGGTGGAAGTTGTGGGCATTGGTACATGATACGTGGAACCCAGTTTGAGTAGATATCCATTGATGAACTCGATCTCCGTTGGGCGTCCCCGACGGATGTCGAGTAACATTGACGATATGTTTCCTTTTGTAACCTCTGCCACTCGATGTACTTCCGCCTCTAACGATTTAGCGACCAGGGTGCGCGGAAACTGCCCAACGGGAACATCATCTGCGTTGGCTCCCTGAGAAACCAGATTATCCACCCACGCCCTCGACTCTGAGCTAAATTCCGCGGCAAATGCTTGTGATGCTTCGCGGCAGACTCTTTGGGCTATTCGAGCTGCACTATTGGTGGCGAAGATATCACCATTCCGGCATCTCATGAGAGCAGTAAGAGGGTTGATGATAGCATTGGCGACCAACTTCCGGCGCATAACTGTCTGAATCTCCGACATTGGGAGCCAAGACACGTTGAGAGATTCCATAAGCAACAATGCTGCAACAGTGTCCCGCAAGGTAGAGTATCGTTTGTAAATGGGGTCAGTTTCGAGCATCGTGATGTCGGAAAGACGAGGCCGACGTTCTACCTGCGGTACAGATGTGTCATTGAAACCAGCTTCATAGTCGCGTCCTCCGGGATCGGGGACGATACCGAATTTTATGGTGCCGACTCCGGCATGGACAAAAAGTTTAGGGTTTTCCTTTCGGAAGGTACCGTGTGTATTGCTCGACAGGATGAATTGCGGTCGCTGTTCAGGGTTTCGGAAAATATCATGAATGAGTTTGGAATGGTTGAATGGGCCTTTGTTGTGATGAAAAGAGACTCAATGGTGTCTGCTCCGCCTGCTCTACTTTCTTGTGAGGCTGAGGGTAGAGCTGGTTTGGTGGCCTCAAAGACCTCTGATCCAAAGCCATGGGCGGTGGTGATGACCCCTTGATTTTCCATTCGTATGATGCCTCCAGTGGAGAGGGATGCATTTGCCTGTCCCTGGGTTTTGTGGATGAGGGTGATGGTATGTTGGTGAGGAAGGACACGGCGCAGATGGAACGCGAGAAGGTTGCCGACTGGACCAAGACCAAGAATGTGTATTCGCATCTCGAGATCAATGAGAGCGCCCTCGGAAAATGAAATATATCAAGCGTCCTCCATTACATAAGCAGTACTCAAAAGATTGCTCTTGACGCCAAATCTGCTCAGGTCGCGACACAACCGCGGATAGCATGTAGAGACAGAATAGATCCCATCTACGTATACCATCCCTACCTATCGATGAATCCATCCGCCCAGGCTGAGGGAAAGGCTCATTTGATCACGTGTCCGGAGTCTTGATATCCGCTAACGGTCCGCCGCGCCGGTTGCTTTGAGACAGACGCGTCGTCCACTCTCACACTTACTCATCTCTCATCGCATATGTCTTCTATCCTCCTGAAGAGAACTGGTCAGAAGGTTAGTGAGCTCAGCTTCTAGGACGATCTTATAGTTGATTGTCGTATAGATGCCTCTGGTTGGGTAAGAATCCTGGCAGTTTTGTAGGGGGTGATGGCCTAATGATCGACTTCTGGACAGCTTCGGCCTCTGGAAGGCAGGTCACTCAACCATAGCTCGTATTAGATTTTTGACAAAAGCTTCAGGTCACCAAAAGCACCTGCGCGGAGGTGATACCATACCAAATCGATCATCCCTGGCTTCGACACCCTGATATTTCTTGCAGACCGTCTATCAAGCCATCAAGGCAGGATACAGGCTCCTTGACGGAGCTGGCGACTACGGAAATGAGAAGGAGGCTGGTCAAGGAGTCCGCCGGGCCATTCAAGAGGGAATTGTCAAGCGAGAAGAACTATGTAGGTGCCTATGCGCCACAATCTATTTAGGTCCTACTTACATTCTGACTAGTCATCACATCCAAGGCAAGTCGACGGGACCTTGTATCGAGAACGATAACAATTTTGAAAATATTCAAAGCTATGGAACACATTTCATGCGCGTGAACATGTGAAGCCAGTCACAAAGAAACAGCTCGATCTCTGGGGCATCGACTACTTTGATCTGTTTCTAATCCACTTCCCCATTTCTCTTCAATATGTCGATCCCAACCATCGTTATCCCCCTGAATGGTTTGATGATAATGGGCGCGTTCAACTGCGTAAGAAATTTTGTTTTAATGGATTGTTCTCGAAGACGGACTTTGATTGCAGAACACACTCCCCTCCAGGAAACATGGGTCGCCATGGAAGAACTGGTTGATGAAGGCTACGCCAAGAACATCGGGCTGAGGTAAGTAGATATAAAAGCAAGATAACGAATTGTCACAGAGCGCAACCGTTTTCAGTAATTGCAGTGGATCTATAATCCTCGATGTTTTACGTTATGCACGCATCGAGCCTCAGGTTCTTCAAGTAGAACTGCACCCATATCTCGTCCAAACCGCGCTGGTTGATCTCGCAAAGACTTTTAATATTGCTGTCACTGGATATTCCTCCTTTGGACCACAGGTATCTACCGGAGCTACACATTATTATTGCAAACTGATCACTATCAGGGATATGTCGAGCTCTCTATGGATAAGGGTGCACAAAGTCTGATGAGCCACGGCATCGTCACCAAGATAGCTTCTAAGCACAACAAAAGTGAGTGAATCCACCTCTCCGGATACAGTTCGGTCACTCAGTCATTCCATCATAACCAGCTGCCGCTCAGGTTCTACTTCGTTGGGCTACGCAACGAGGCATTGCCGTAGTTCCTAAAAGTAACAATATTGCGAGACTCAAAGAGAATCTCCAATGCGATTCTTTCGAGTTGGATGTGGACGAAATCGAGAAGATCACTGCGCTCAATATGAACTTAAGAGTAGGTATTCTATTCTCATATATATTTCTGACCGCTTATCTTACTTCCAGTTAAACAATCCCGCTGAAATCGACCCTCGTCTGGCCATTTTTGCTTAACACTATATACTTATGTAAAGGAAAAATCTGTCTTTATGAACTATTTCCAGCCATGTATTTTGTATCAATCTGACAATGTCTTTGTGTGTTCGTAACAAGGCCGCCTCCGCGTCAATTCATTAAGTCTCTTCAAGTCGGTCAAAGAGAGTGAAGGAAAGCTGGCTCTCCCTGACAATGACCCCCATCATTATACCTCAAAGGGCCTTCTGAAATTCCCGCGCTTTATGACATTCCTATTTCTCGGTATCTTACATTGATATAAGCAACGTCACGGTCAAGGTGGAATCCAAGCTTTCAGGCGCAAGTGAGCGATTTCTTTGGCATCACATACGGATAGTCAGGTTGTCAAAGTTTACATTTCAAGAGTCAAGACCTTGTCGTAAAAGAGGAAGCTTCAATAATCGAAACTTGGTAATGCATGGTTTTCCTGAGTTATGGTGGCCTGAGCGCATCAAGGCAGACCTACCACCGGCAAGCATAGTCACGGTGATCTAAGAACTCGCGTGGTAAGTAGAATTGGGGAGCGAGTGACGGATGTTTGTACGCTCTCTCTCTCTTTATCCTTACTGATTTTCTTTATAAACTTACCCAGTGAGATAAAAGCACAGCTTTTTTCTGACAGGATCGTTAGAGATGAGATTCACTGAAGATCATTGTACATATGTACGCACTTGTCACCTTACCCCCAACCCAAATCCTAGCGAATGGTAGAAATCTTGAAAGATGGGATATTCAACCTAGTAAGGAATATCATGTTCGGACAACGGGCATCTTGAGCTTTACGTTCACGCTCGCACCAATACTCCTTGTATAGTACTTACAAGATCTCTGAGACAGACCTTCTGTGATCGCAATACATTAAATATCCATCAATGATCCAAGCAAAAGATGTTCACCAGGGACACGAATCATGTTTCTTTAGATACTTTACAACGTCGCTTTTCTTTCTTTAACGTTTTCTCTTCTTTCCTTCTCTGTTTCTCCGCTTTCATATCCTTCGGCGCAGATGTTCGGACCTGCTTGATGTGAGTCGGGATGAATTTCTCAGCAGAAATCGAGGAAGCCAGCCATGATGCAGACAGAGTTGGAAGATCTTTTAGTAACTCCAGGATTGAGTCTAAATTCGGGCAATCAGACTGAGACTGGGCGTCAACACGACAATTTCAGACTAGACAACACCAAGAAAGACGTACATCGAATGCCATAACAGCAGCTCTCCGTAACCCTAATACTTGCGAAAAACGTGCTTCTGCTCCTGTTTGCAACGGTACTAGTCTGATTGGTTGCTTGGGCTCAAGTGAATTAAAGGCAGCGACCAAGTGAGGAAGATGATCCACCAAGATTGGTGGATTGATGTCCGAGCGGCACACGAGAATCACAGACAACGGACACGGGGTAGGATTGTCCGCTGAGGAATGTAGTGACACCCGAGTAAAGCGCTCGGCGCGGACTTGTTGCTCCAACCGTTTTGTGACTTCATTGATTCCGACTATTAGATGTTTGGAGACTGGAGGGCGGTCAAGTGCAGCCAAATTCGAATCGGACAAATCAACCACGACAGGTGGTGTAGGTCGGTCAGCATCTGGTTCAACCTGTTTCCTTTTCTTGTGAGACTCTTGTTGGGCTGAAACACGCTTCCGTTTACGAATTGTGTGATATTCTCCGATATCGCTCAGAAGCGCAACGGCCGCGTCTAGTATATCCTTTTGCACGGTACTTATGACGGTAGGCCTATTCAGAAAAGTCAGGGGGGTTAGCGATTGATTTTGACTTGATAACAATACCACTGAATTCGAAAAGGGTTATCGAGGATACCCTTGAACACCACCTTTCGCTCTCCTCCGTTCTTGTTCCTCGCACGATTTGAGACGTGGTTGTGCGTTCGTGCGGTTTTGTCCGACATCAAAGGCTATACTTCTGAAGCTTAGTCGACTCCAGAGAGGGTTTTAGAAATCAGTTGTGCTGCGTGCAACACGTTATGATGTATGTATTTGTTTCAAATTGTAACAAATATCATCACTAGATAAGTGTCGACTGTGTCGTCGGTACCCTTGCTTGAATCCAGAACAGGCCAAACACGTACAGAAACTAAGACATAGTATTTGAAACTTGTTGATAGAGCACAATATGAGATGGCGATTAAAAAAATCAGAGGGCTCAGAACATCTGACAAGTGATATATTTCATAAGCCATCACGGCAAAGGCCTGTTTGACGAAAAGTTGGCTGTTGACCCTTGCTTGGGCAAAGGAACTTGAAGTTGAATCGACGTGGCAAACGGAGAAACCTGCAAGTATTATCCTAGGCTACACCATGCCCTGGCTATGGCTGTTCTGCTGAAAACTGGCTTGATTTTTCACTGCTTAGCGCCAATTACAGGCGTTTATTTCTGAGCATTTGTTATTCACTCTGACTCGACCTTCGTTTCGGTATGCGATGACTCGGTATCCGCTACTACTGCACATTTTTTGGTTTCTACGTGACTCAATCAGTCTCTCAACCTCAATGTACTGTCCACATTTTGCAGGAGCTTGAATCACCTTGATGCTGTGTCAACAGCCGTGGAGATGTACATTCGAGTCAACGAAACATTGTCTCAATCAACTTGTTGACATCTCTCGCTGAACTGTGTTAGCAAATGGTGTGAAATGAAAGTCAGCCCTCCATTTGGAGATACAGCTTTATACCTTTTTCATTGCAGTCGCAGTATCCGAGCCTATAAAGCTAGTTCACTGCGTCGTTGAACAATGTCGCTGTACAATGCCCGTGGCTATTCCTCCAGTTTCCTCTTCAACCATCGATATTTACCGCTCTGCAAGCTCCCTGCCCCGGAGCGTCTGGAACGCGTTCAAAGCTGATCCATGTAATTCCAACATTATCTATTCGCATGCACTCAAGGCGCTCAAGGCTGGTCAACCTGATCAACCTGATCAAGTTTGGATAACATGCACGACCAATGATACCTTGGATTTCATTCTCTCTTGTACCGGCATTTACCCTATCTTCATTTATTCTGCGTTACCGGCCACGAGTCTTGACCAACAAACCATCTTTTCCAAAATCTACCTTTTGGCCAATGCTCTTCATGAATGTGTCAATGTGGAACGTGTCTATTCCGTATTTTCTGTTGACATGATATCGCGCGCCTTCGCGACTATCTGGTTTAGAATAACGCAGATTGGCACCTACAGCAAACCATACTACCATGCCAACTTCACATTTTGTACCGAGACAAGCTTCAAGGCTCGACAATTCACTACGATGCCTGGTCTTTCGTACGAGTTGAGACTCGCAATTCCATCTGATATCCCCGCCGCTGCCAAGTTGTGCTATGGCTTTGCAGCAGAAGCGGTATGTCTCTGGTTTCGTTCCAGCCCTGTTTTCTTCTCTAATCAGTCCCACAGGATCCGTTCGTGTTAACAATGGAGGGCGCCATTCGCGAAGCAACACTGCTCATCAACCATGAACAACTCTGGGTTCATACTATCAGAGCGGGAGATCGACCCTCTGAAATTGCCTCTATCGTAGCTGTAACACGAGAGAGCGATACCGTGTCAGCCATCACAAAAGTTTTCACCAACCCCGACTGGAGATCCCGAAGGTGTGCTGAACGTCTGGTTCGAAAAGTCACGCAGATGTGAGTTTATTTTGATTGCTCTTGTATGGATTCAGCATCTCATAAAATGTTTTCTAGTCTTCTAAAAACCAGGCACAAAGAAAGCGTTGTACTTTACGTTGGTCACAATAACCCAGCAGCAAGCAAAGTTTACAACAGAGTGGGCTTTGTAGGCCTCGACAGTCCTCCGTCCCCTGTAGCCGGTGTTGATTCGTGGTTGGAACTCGGATTTGACCGCAACAAGGTGGAGCTTGGTCACTGGTGAATCCAGATAATGATTCGCAAACCAGGACCACTGGCATGCATCATTTTGGACATTGAGGGGTTCCTGGCCTTCGCACCGAAGACTAGAAGGAACTACCTCTGTACAGGGGTCTTGACCGCTGACTTGCTCAAGAGGCTTCGTCGTCAACGTTCAAGTACCCCTCTCGCCACACATATGTCATTTCTGTTGGACACAGCTATCACTTTCTACCTGTCTACGCGCATCCAGACACATAGCATAGCCTTATCGTATTTGGTCATTTTAGAGCATTTTATTTAAATTTTATTGCTGTAATTTTTTTTTCAAAGTAGTAGTTTATTCTTAGTTGGGAGCAATTTGGTAATGGGAGTGTGCATATTTCTTCCATGATCGTGACTTCACGGTTCACCATGATTACTCCCAATATTTCTGGTGCTGGTTTGGGGCTTGACTTTCTTTCCGGCAGTTCGAATAGTGTTGTCAATCCATCGCGAAATTCCAGTCCTCCATATGAGGAAGAGTCGAATCTCGTGTCAGCAATTCCTGGTACACTGTCAGCGTCCAAGCCTTCAATTTTGCAATCAGTACTAGCCCCGCCTTCTTTTTTATACAATCTGGAACCAAACAAATGTCCGTACGATGACTCTAGCCCAACTGCTGCCCCTAGAAACGAACCACGCCCCCTTGCGAGACATGGAACTCTTCTCAGTGCGATTGCTGCACCTAGACGAAGTATCGCAGAACTAGGTTCAATCATGGGTGATTCTACTTCGCGACTCAAAACAGGCGCGATGGTTTTGTCTTATCTCGAACAGCCTCATCAAACGGAGAGAACTTTACTTGAACAAGCAAAGACTCGTGCTAGGGTAGAAGTGGATATCATTCTAGACAGCAATATCTACGTGCAGGGCAGTTACCTCCAGGGTCGTGTGAAGATCAAAATCCTGGAATGCAACAGAAATGAAGTGCCGGTCATGATCTCTGGAGGAAAAGTACGCGTCATTGGGTTCGAGAGCATATCAGCCCAGCTGGATAAATACCCGTTCTATCGATGCTCGATGCCTCTGGATTGCGTCACAGTAACTTCAGCTTCTTGCCGAGATTCAGAGGGCTTTGCGCAGGCTATAGAGGGAGAACACACTCTCCCATTTTCTATGTATCTTCCGATGTCCACCGACTATGGAATACCCAAAGGTTCAATGCAAATTCAGTCTGAAGTAGCTGTTGGCTATATTGCGATGGCGTAAGTTCTTAAGTGTCTTTTCAGGCATGCCGAATTTGACCATCGTTTCTAGATCAATTAAAGTCAAAGATCCAATATCTAATTGCCGTTCGATAGCTCACTTTTATCGTAACTGTGAAATTTGGCCCAGACTTGATCCTTCCCTAATTTTAGCACCGGCTGTGAAGCCCTTGCAAGTAAAAAGTGAAACAAACGCTGATCCTCATCTGGCTGGCTCTCGTCGAATCAATCTGGCGGCTTCTGTCCATCGTCTACACTGGGTTGCTGGTCAACAATGTTTTGTCAAAGTCTCCGTTGCTAACAAAAGCAAGAAAACTGTCAAACGTATTGATTTGGCTCTCATTCGTACCACTATTGTTTTCAAACCAGATTACCGTGCAAACGCTGCTTTTGAAGGCGATGAAGCTTGCAATGGTTGCCCAACGTCAACGACGCAGAAACTAGTTGCCCAGTCAGTCTTGGAAATGGGTCGACGCGGTGCTCCAAGGTATGCAAGTGCAAAAGGTTGGTGGCCAGGCGTTGCTCCTGGGGAACATCTAGAATTTTCACATTCAATATTGCTGCCTGTAAGTCTTTCTTCACGTGGGCTGACACAACTTCATCGCAAATACAGCTAGACGCGCTATCAGTCGGACGAAGCCGACTACTGCAAGTTGACTACTCCGTCAGGGTCACTTTGAATGCTGGCGGTACACTGAAGAAGATTGACCTTCAAGTTTCCTTGCCCATTCAAATTATCAATTTCATTTCAATCGACCCTCCGCCTCTGCCTGAGTTACTTCTATCTGACTTGCTGCAACATAAGGACTCCTCTTCAAGCGTTTCTACATCAGCAGTACTTCACACTCTGGGAAAAACCAAGATGGGCGCATTACAGCCTTCTGGGGAAGAAGATGAAGAAAGACTTGCAACGACGGGCCACGGAAACGAAATGCACATTGCACCGTACCACTCGAATCTTGCTCCTGATAATGCGTTTGAGAGTAATGGTCACGATTCCGACGGTGACAGTACTGAACACGCGCACCACGACATGGACAATCCTTCCGAAGACCTTGAATGT
This sequence comes from Termitomyces sp. K1Aa, assembly GCA_018221735.1. Taxonomy (NCBI): domain Eukaryota; kingdom Fungi; phylum Basidiomycota; class Agaricomycetes; order Agaricales; family Lyophyllaceae; genus Termitomyces; species Termitomyces sp. K1Aa. The sequence continues at coordinate 91,150 of JABAJX010019808.1, forward strand.
TTTCTCTACGAAGACGACGCTGATGAAATCGTCCCTTGCATCCTACAAGACGATCCTCAATTCGAAAATGCACCACGATTTGCAGATCTGTACTATGCTTCGGTACAAGATTTCAAGCTTTCGTCTGGTTCACATCCAAGAGAGGAACAGATGAACTGCTCGTCGACCCAGTATCAAGCAAGTCTAATGCAAAAAGTTCGAGAATACACGATGCTTCACTCAGGACTCCATTCTGACTCTCCACCGCTTACACACTCGAAATCCAGGGGATCATCGTCGTTTTCTTCTCGTGTTCAAGCCAAACTGGCTGCGGTGGCTGAGAAAAGTGTCTACGGTCATGTCAACTCAGACTCCGGGTTCCCCGGTTCGGGCTCTTCCAAGGACACAGATAGGGAGTCTTCGATATGCCTTAACTTGGGCAATCCTCACTTCACATTACAACCCCATAGCTACGTTCATGATACGACAGGCTCGGGCCGATCCCTGGCTTGGGACGATAAACGCCCTGCACAAGCTGCCTTGCCGGTTTCCGATTCCACAAGTTCACTGCCATACACGAGGGACTCTACATTCACCAGCGAAGGCGGTGTCAGATCAAGACTTCTACCAAAGCCACCTGTGATCATGAGCATCGATTCAGCGCCGGGCTATCCAATGGAGGAATTAGTTTCCATAGGATGTACGATGCACAGCTTGGCGCCCGATGCTACACAGCTATCTACTTTCCTGCTGCCGCCCGGGACTGATCAGACGCCTACAAAGTCATCGAAGCACCAAGAACAAGCGCTAACGCCCGAGGAAGTACAGGATGTTGATGTCGACCAAGCCAAGCATTCCCTGAGAGTTCGCACCGGAGTACTTCCACGGCCATCGCTACTCACAGTCAGAGAGTCTCAAACAGGCTCGACCACAAATGGGTCTACAAATTCAGTCAAAGAGAGGATCAGGGAGTTGGAAGAAAGACAGCAATTATTACAGTTGAATGAATGCAATGGAGTTCGCAGTTTCGTATAACGTATGCAAATTAAAACCAATCAGACACGTCATCCTAGATGGATTAAAAAAACTAGCATAGTCAATACATGGGTTATTAGTGCGTTGGGTGCGTCATAAAGGGAGGTCGGAGAATCATGTGTCGCCCAGTATCGCAAGGGCAGCTCTAAGCTCTTTCCTTGCCTGCTCAGCATCCTCATAATCGAGTGAGCTGATAGCAAAGCGGCAGTGCTTTTGAGCCTTCGCTATGATGCTCGGTGTCAGCTCAACAGCAATCGAAGATGGAGGGGGCCAATTTTGTTGTTGTTGTGATAACGCAGGTGGAGGTGCAGAAGAGGTGTACAGATTATGATGAGGCGGTAATGTTCCGGGCTGTGTTTCGATACTTTGGGCTGTGGATGGAGACACAAACACATGGCCTAGATGAGATGGCTCCACAGTAACGGTGGGCCAGTGTGAATGCGAATTTGGAACTAAACTCGAGGGAAACGTGTCTAAATCGATAGATTGCTGTACTGTCTGAGTATGACTGGGTTGAGATTGGTGATCACTGGCAGGCTCATCCGTTGTCCAATTTGGCTGGAGGACAGCTACATAAGGGCGGTTCTGCTCTCCGTAAGCTGGGGAAGAATGCATAGAAGAGCTTTCCAGGGATCCAAATGATTCAGCCGAAACGGACTCTTCGAATCCCCCTGGCTTAGCTGGCCCTTCTGCCGTATCGACAGCTGGTGTATCCAGAGAAAGTCCAAGATACTCGCTTTCATCTTTGCCTTCAAGCTCCTCGCTAACCCAAGCTTTCCTATTAGATACCCTTGGTCTTTGTGTAGATGGACCACTCGAAAAAGATCCTTGCTCTTCCCGGTGCTCAGAGGGACCCTGTATAGTACCGGGTGTTGCGGCCGTGCTCCAACTTCCTGGAGTTGGCTCTCCAGTGCTACCTTCGGGAGTCCCAATTCTTTGTTCGAACGATCTGGCGTCAAGGTAGGGGCGAGGGAAATGAGGTGGGGTATGAGGCAGTGGCGCCGAAGGCACTTGCGGGACCTCCACAACAGAGGCAGATGGTGAGTACTCAATGGGAATAGAAAGTTGGTGTTCGTCGCCGCCGATTTGTGCGTCCTTTATATGGGAAGCTTCGGAATCTTCAGCGAGATTGGAGCCTGCTGGCCCAGGCGTTGGCTTCCGGCCTTCACGAAACGCTTTGGCGATGTCGGCAGCCTTCCATTTTGCGTACTTGATCTTCTCTTCTGTCTGTAAAATGGGAAAATGAAGCTATCGGTAGATGCGAAATCCAAGATACTCAACTGATTCAGATATATCAGCCTTGGGGAAGTTTTTGAGGACTTCAAGAAAGTGTGCAGCAGCTAGGAACTTCTTTGCCGTTGCCCTTTGAAAGAGTTAAGATGTGTAAGATGTGCATTTCAAAAAACCAACCTAGTTGCAGACCCACTTCGGTCTTCGTTGTCGGCCAGAGCAAAGACCTTGAACGCGAAGTTTTCCACGTATGCTGAACTGACGGGCTCGATATCGAGAGCATCCGATGGGCCTATCTTCCTCTTGAGTTCCTCTAGGAAGCCGAGGAGAGCAAAAAGAATGTCCCGCGAGGGAGAGTCTTTTGCTTTAAGAGATATGCCTAACTGGGCGGCATGGTACGCGCACCAATAGGCCATGACGGGATCCTGGGTTTGAATTTCATTAGCACGTTGGAGAAATGGTACTATCGCTTTAAGAGCAGGCGAAACTGGGGGTAGACCCAGCAGGGATTGAGAAGACATGACGCGGACATGGCCGCAGCAACAAATAGGTTCAATCTGTACCTAATGTAACGTGATGGTGCATCATTTACCTACGTCACATATCCCTCGATTGAATCTGGACTATCCACTACATGTGTCTGTCTCTCCGGCTCCATCACCTTCACATACAGCGGTAATCCAGGAGTTTTCCCTTCAGACCGGCGGAGCAACACAGGGAGGACACTTCCCCCCATATTGTCAGGTTCTAACGGAGGCGATCCATGTAGATAATGGCTATCCGCGATGTTTGAATGCCCTGTGTTCAATACATCTGAGATAGTCGAGTTCTGCCTTGAATCAGTCTTTGAAAATTCGAAATCGGGGGCTTGAAGAGTATGAAACTGCGTGAGCGCCTTGGATAGGTGATCCAACTATGTAGTTCAAGTCAGATAGAAAACAAGGGAAAGGAGGAGATAAAGGGCCGAATACCTTGCTCATGATTGCTTGAATGGTCTCTTTCCTGCCCTCGAACTGATCAGCCATAGTGGAAAATCGTTCTTCCCTTTTCTTCATTTCGATTTCCTCGTTACCTGCTGCATCCACACCCTCTTCATCGCCCTCATGTCCATCGGCTCCGATGCTATCAATTGTCGTTCGTCTTTGTGTAACTCGACTCCTTTCCCAACTGGCATCTCCCTTGGCCTTGCTTCTTCCTTTTCCCTTCCCTGCAGCCTTGCCCTTTCCGTCTCCAATGCTGACTCCCTCCATCTCAAGATGCATCTTGGCTAACTCGTTCTGCAGATCCGACACCTGGGAAAGGTGTTCCCATTGCTCCAACTTTCTGGAGGACGAAGGATCTGCAGTACTGGCGATTTCCACTTGTTGCGGATGAGACGGTGCCGTCATGAGGAGCCCAATGGGCACTCCTTCAAATGGATCGTACACGGGCTCGTGAGGCACGGAGTGTACAGTATCTGGTACAGAATTTTGCTCTCCTTGCCTCAATACCGTAACTTCTTCACGTAACAAGCCATCAGGAGATGGCTCGAGGTGAGGCTGGCCTCGCATCCGAGCCAGAACGGCATCGTGAGGGGAAGTAAAACCCGTAGGCTGAGGACTTTCGTTGGGACGATCATTTGTGTTTATAGGCTCGATAGAGATGGTATCTTTCGGCTTGTCATGGTCTTTGGGAGCGAACCATGAATTCAGCATCGACGTTGATGACAACCTATGACAACTCGTGCGCTTGACAATAGCGTGACGTCACATTTTTGTGATCACAACCGTGACAACTATGCTAAAATACGACCACGCTCAGGCGCTGGCAGTATGTACTGCTTTCCTGCCTTTATTCACAAGCAACATTCAGCAGTTTCAGTATCTTTCGGCTCACTTGGTACGGCCTCTCCAGCAGCATTCACCTTGCTCTTCAGAGTACTACTTCCGCCCAGCAACCCTCGCACGAATGCCTGCGCTACCACATTCGCTGCTGTCGGTGACGTGTGCGTGTGATCGAGAGGGTACCATGTCGTAACTGTAGCCTCTCCGAAAGCGTCGTACGCCTGGGCAACATAATCATAGTGGTCGACGTAGACAGCACCTGTGCGCTGCCCGACCAATTGTGCATATCCAACGAAACGCGGCCCGGCAGCAATAATATTACCGCTCCAGATATTGTCAGGTGTCTGCGAGGAAACGATTGGGATGGCACCCTTTGCCTGCAGGGCCGTGATAGCATTCTGAAGGTAATATGCGAATGTGTGGATGACTATCGTGGTCCCACTTGCAATTGGCGAGGTACATCAGGTTCAAAGATTGATCTCCTGCATTTAAAGTATACTCACTCAGCCGTCGTCACAGTAGAGGTTGTGTCATAACCGTCTCCTGTATAGATATTAGCACCTTTCTGCGATGCAAATAACTCTTACCGAAAGCATCCTGTCGCCCGTTGTCAACCGCTCCAGACAATCCATCATTATGTCCAAATTCGATGACTACATAGTCGCCACTCTGCACCTCGTTAATGAGTGACGTGAACCGGCCTTCATCAGTAAAACTTCTCGCGCTGCGACCGGCAATGGCGCGATTGACAACCGGAATAGTCAAATATTGTCCGAGGTACTGTCCCCATCCTAGACAAACAGCTCGGAAGGTATTCAAAAGCAAGAGTTTACAAATGTACCGTCAGTACCACTACCTCCGCCGCCTCTCGCCATTGTGGAGTCGCCAGCAAGGTAGACGGTTTGTCCGACGATGCTTGTGATCAGAGGCGAAACAGAAAACAACTTGGTAAGAAAACGCATCATAACGTGAGTTTTCGTTCTTCTGAGCTCCCTTTTTATGTGTCGTTCATGACGCGACAGCGATTCCCGGTGGAGCGGGTGGACGGCCCGTCACCGGACCTATGGATGATTTGCGGGAGTCGTCTTGAAGGTACAAGAATACCTGGCACATGGTTCTTCAGTGGCACGAGGTTCAATCGTGAAATATTCGATGTTTCTCAACATTGAATTTGTAATGCTGATTACTTGATTTTCCACCCATGAACGATGATAGTTACAACAGATGTGGTCGAATAGAAGAGAAAAGTTTTCAAGGGTACGTTAAGTTCCATGTATTCTAGCCATGACAATGTAAAAAAAACGTAACAGAGCTCAGTTTCAAACACATCCATCTGTTGAAACATTGGTTGTGAAATGTGATTTGTTCTAGTTTCTCGGAGTACGTACTTGGAACAGCTTGTCCGGCTGCATTCACTTTGTTTTTCAGCAGGCTATTTCCGCAGAGTAACCCCCTCACAAACGCCTGAGCCACGACATTTGCACCCGCAGCATTCGTATGAAGATGGTCGTTAGGGTAGAAAGTTGTAGCCTGCGTCTGACCAAGAGCGTTATACGCCTGGGCTACGTATGCGTAGTGGTTGACATAGGTGATATTCCTTCTAGTCCCTATGCTCTGGGCGTATGTGACAAATCGCCCACCATCAGCAATGACCCCGTTCGTCCAAATATTATCTGGAGTCAAGGAGGATATGATGGGAATAGCACCTTTAGCCTCGAGGGCCACGATAGCGTTCTCGATGTAGTATGCGAAACTGTGGATCAAAATTTGGGACCCGCTTCAGTATTTTTGAATTAGACGATCCTCTGAACTTCAAGCTGGCTCAAACTCGCCTGGACGTGGTTACGGTGCTAGTAATGTCGTAACCGTCGCCGACTGCGTCCTGTTTTCCATTGTCAATAGCGCCCGCAGATGCATCATTGTGCCCAAATTCAATTATAACGTAATCGCCGCTCTTTACAGAGTTGACAAGGTTGGTGAAAAGGCCCTGCTCGCTGTAGCTTCTTGCACTTTCACCCCCAACAGCATCATTGACAACTGAGATGCTGAGGTACTGGGTGAGGGGAACACCCCATCCTAGTTTAACCGGACGAACGTTTTGGTAAAGCTTCAGTCGTCTTTTGAGAACTCAGTAAATTATTACCCTGTGTCCCTGAACCTCCGCCTCCCACAGCCATCGTAGAATCTCCAGCAAGGTAGAATGTTTGCGCATAGGCAGGGGACAAAAGCGAAAGAATCGGCAGAATGATTGTGAAAAACATAGCAGTGCGTATTGACATTTTTTCTTCGACGCGCGAGCAACTTTGTATCAATGACGGCGAACCCACGGGCCGCCCGCTGCACTGGAGTACAGTGGAAGTTGTCCCGGGGACCGGGAGGTGTCCCCATTACTATCGACCTGTGACAGAGGCCGATTGATCATGGGAAATTAGAAATGGCACCTAGTAGTCCGGAGTAATTGTGGAAGTTTGCGAGTGCGCTGAGGTTCCGAGTCCGCGTGACCACGATATAGAGAGAAAGGGTTTACGTTAACAGATTTATGGCCAGAGGGATGACTCGAGCATGAGGCTTAGGCAAGGACTCATTATTTTCGATGCTATGTATTGAATTACTAGGCGTCAATTGCTGGCATTATTTGCTGCAACAGACACAGTGCTTGCCAACTAGGGTGTGCGCCACAGCCAGGCCATAGCAGTAGTACTCTCCAATGTGCGTGATGCGTGTCTAATCGACCTGACGGGCCTTCCATCGAGTCAAATAGAGCTCTGTAAGTCTCGTAGGGTGCCAAGGTCATGCTCAGAAAACGTAGATGAAATTTGGAATTATGACGGCTGACATCCACGACAGTTTTCAAATACAGTAGTTGTTAGAATTACCAAGCCATGAGCATATTATTGAGTTATTTAGTCCTCGTATTCTTCCTCATCCTCGACGTCATCAATCGAGAGGGCTCCGAACCTACTAATCCCATATATCTTATCTTCTTCACCAGATTCCAGTTCACTACTGCTATCCTCCTGAACCATTTCTTCATCGGAGGTAGCAGCTGACATAACGGTTTCCTCATTTTCGTCTGTCTCGTCATCATCACTGTCGTCCATCTCGTTTTCGTTGTCGGTAGCACGTGGAATCCATAAGCCAATTCCCTGACCCTCCATATTTTCCCCAATTATCTTCAAGTCTATGTCAGGAGGCCAAAATGCCCAGCCGACTCTTCCGTCTGTCAGCGCTCTGAGTACTGATAACTAGTTTCAAGCCGATCAAGAGATGAAATACAATATTTGCGTACTCGCATTTCCGGCTCTATGTATATCGGGTCTACCTGCTTTGGCAGTGACCCATCTCTTTTGGTTTGCATAGGCAATAAGAATGTCCATTGCAGTCCAGACAAGGGACTTGTTTGCTTCTAAGTTCGGTCCTGCACCATTTCTCCAGGTTCTCTTGTCAACTATTGGAGCTAACAAGAGCCCGGGATGTTCAAGACCATACACGCGCTCAATGGGTAGCCTTTCTGCCGCGTAGAAAACGGATGATGATATGGCAGATACACGAGAAATGGGCAAAATCCCACTGAGGACCTTAGGGTGATTGAGCATGAGACATTAACCTTCCGCATCTAGAACACACCTGCATCTCCATATGAACAAAGTTGGGCATAACGAGGCCAGGACAATCGACAAGACGAACATCAGGCGTCCAGAACAGCGTTTGAAAGTGCTTCGTCTGAATATGGAAACGTTGCCTGATCAGTGTACAAAAAACTTCTAACTGCACTAGCCTTCCCTGGGGTTTTGGATGCCCGAACTTTATTGACTCCAAACAAGGCATTAAGGAGCGAAGATTTCCCGACGTTAGGTTGCCCTAAAAGGTCATCGATATCATCAGTTGTTCATAAACTAAGAGATCTGAGACGTACCGATCAAACCGATAGTCAGAAACTCAAGGTCCCTGTCTTCTCCGAGTCGTCGACTTCCACCTTGTTCTCCTTCGGTTTCTTTTTCACAATTGCTTGTTGCGCTGCCTGCTCTAGAATCCAACACTTTGATAACATTGTCCCAATTGATATCTGCTCTAACAGGAGGCTTCCATGTGCTGAGCCATTTGGGGTTGGTGAGGACTTTCTCCGGAGGTAAGAGCATCTCAGCGTGAACTTGACGAATGACTGCTACCAACCTTTCCCTGAAGCCAGATGGAAGATGAGCCTCGTACCGAGCCCTTCCTTGGTGTCCTGCCCCTTCTTCCTTGGCAGTGTATGATTCGACTTGCACCACGGGTAAATGAGGGTAATTCTTGTGGAAATATTCGACCCAGGCCGATGTTCTTTCTGGTCCAGTGATGTCGACCTTTGTTAGGACCAGGATGATCTTACGATCCGAAAGATAAGAAGCAAGAGATGGCGGGAAATGCAGAATAGGGCAGCGAGAATCGAGAAGTACAAGAAGAATTTGGGAAATTTCGGTAACACGCCACCTAGGGAGATAGAATAAGCTGCTAAGAGTTTCAAAGTGCGCAAAAAACATACAACTGACGCCAAACCTCCAGATTCCGCTCGAAGTACGTGGGTGATCTAGGCATTACATCCGGTTCCTTGTTCATGAACTGTGTCTCCAAGGGAGGCCCGTCTTTCCATTCCGGAGCTCCTGAGTTCTGCCAATTCAACACCAGTCTATCCATGTCATCTAGCCACTTTTTAAACATTCCTTCTTCGTTGTGCTCGACCTCTTTTTTTGTCATTTCAAATCGCCATTTGGGTCGACGAGGACATGTCAACTTCTGGTCACTCGAACCGTGACTATGAAAGTCCTCAACATAAATTACAGTCGTATTTGGAATGGGACGAGGAAGAGGAAGTTTGGAGGCGAGGACTTTGGTCTCTTCAAGAAACTCCGACGAAAGCGTAATAAAAGATGATTGCAGGCGTTTAACAGCATATACAGTAGCAGCGCGGGCAGGATCTGACACAGAACCTATGAAGATTCCTGTGGGCCCACGTCTGAGCTTGGGTTTATGAGTTTTCTTTTGTGGATCTGGGGGTGACACATCACCACGTTTAATCGCGCGCTTGAGTTGGGTGTCAGCTTTCTTCTGACGAGCGGACTTTGGTTTGCGACGAGGCATTGCAATACAGTAAGTAGGCTAAGGTAGTGCTGATGGCTCTCTGATGTTATCTCTCCGATCGGATGTCATGATCAGTTACATAATCCGCTTCTTCCGTGAAACCGCCAGTGGACACACAGTGATTTGTGTTTTTGTTCATTGTCAATCTAGGGCCATATCAATTCTGCAGTTTGTGTGGAGAGGATACTTTAATCGAGGTATCAACTAGAATCAGCTGGACTTTCCACCTCCCAGTTATCTCGTACATGTTGTAGAAAGGCGATACAAAAGACGTGTGCATCTGATTTGTTCTTCGAAGCTCGTGTCAATCATTGCAACGTCGGGCATCACCTCAGATCACGATCAACTCTCTGACTACCATGGTCTGATATGTACTTTTTCTTTTCACGCTGTCCACAGGTTTGCAACAGCCGTTCAGTCTGTTTTCTTCTCCGAGAAATATCGCCCGGTCTCCAGCTACGATCGAGAAACAATGAAGTCATACGATATTTTACCATCAAATGGATTCCACACATCAACGTCCACATTCGACGGGCGACGACATCCCAGGCTCAAAGAGGGACAATTTCAATTCAAGCATGGTCACCGACATCATTCTTATGACAACGAAAAGGCACCTTATCCGTTATCTTATGATAGGCACATTCTGGAGATGTCAGTCGACCTCTGCCACTAGCACACCGTTGCATAGGCTAACTACGGATCACTGTTAGTGAATCATTGGACAACAGACTTGCTCGTCACCTCAGAGGATCTGTGTCTTTTGTCAATTTCACCGAAGGGCCACCCCAACGAACCTTGGATCTCGGATGTGGAGTGCGTCGAATCAGTTGGTATCATGTTTAGGGATTATGACCCATGTCCTTTGTATGTCAGACAGGTACATGGATCATTGAAGCTGCTAGGCAGTGGGCAGATTGCGAGTTTGTCAGCTGAGATTGTCTTTTTACTATGCTATGACTAACCGAGCTTTAAAAAAGGTTGGCTTTGACTTGGTCAATGTTCAAATACCCCTCAAGATGCTCGACGAAATGATTGCGCGGCGGATAGAATGGCGTCACGGAAATTTGTATGTCATATAGTATCGTTTGGATTCAGTCGGACAAGTGATCATCATATCATTTAGTTTAACGACCAAACTCCCTTTTGAAGATGATGAATTTGATCATGTACATATTCAAGCCATCGCCAAAGGCGTACCGGAGAACAAGGTATGTTGTCGGATTCCTTAAGTGCTTCACTGATATTTGGACCCAGTGGGGTGTTCTTTTTGAGGTGAGCCCGTTTGAACGGAAAACCACTCTTTTCTTATCATTTTGTAAGGAAGTAAATCGGGTCCTGCGACCAGGAGGTTCAGTTGAAATCATTGAGGATGGTGTGTTATCCCTTAGATTTAAATCTCTCGATAAAGCTGATTCTATCGTTCATTGAGACGTTATATTTCCACTACTACCTCGGTGGTTCACCTCTGCACTGAGATCCCGTGCAAAAAGGGACACCTCTGTTCACTATCCGGATGGCTCTAGGCGTAGTTATCCATCTCCTCCGAACACTCCGCAGAACAGCCCAGCACATGATCACGCACTACTCGAGTCCCTCAATAAATCGGTTTTTGAACATCGTTTCATCAACATGAGTCCAACAGGTAAGCAATATCGTTATCTCTGCCTCGATAGACTGGGCTCAGCGTTCTCAGCCGTTCTACCTAGTTATTTCACCACTTACTTTCGACAAGTAACACTCGGCCCAGTGATTAGCTTCCCAATGCCTCCAATACCCCCACTACAACCACTTCCGCCCCAACCCGTCAGTATTCACGCGATTGCTCTAGACACAGATACTCTTGATTCCCACGCTTCTACCATATACCCAATTCCCATTAACCGGCCGACGTCGTTATCCTTTTCATCAACAATATCTGGATCAACGACATCCACGACCGGCTTGCAGAATCCCTCTATTTTCAGTGTGCAGCCAAGAACCGGAACCATACCTTTGTCTTCTACATCTGAAGTCGGAGATGCCTCTACTCGGTCTTTAAGACCACAAGTGTTCAACCGGTTCCTCCTTGACGGATCACTTAGTGAAAGCGAGATAGCTGCAATGCCTCGTTCGTTATTTCCTCTCGAACAACTGGAAGCTTTGTCAGAACGGTCGCTTGCGATGCACCTCTACAGATCTTATCAATCCGTGCTAGCGTGCCAGGAGGCTATGTGGGAAGAATTGAAAGATCGAATAATAAATCGTAAGGAAGAGCTTATTCCCTATGGATGGGATGATGACGAAGAGCTGGAAGAGTTGAAGAATCGCAAGAAATTTGAACGTCTCGTCGAACGTTACAGGAGGTTCGTACAAGCCCATAATTGATCCAGCATTTGCACAAGCTTATACATATCACCTTTAAGCGATATGCAGGCTAGAATATCCCTCTGGTGCTCTCTAACTGGAATTGGATGGGAGTTTCCAGCTAGAGAGTCCCTTTCGCGAGCAGAACTCATTGAAGAGGAACGTATTAGAGAGAGCTTGTTGGAAGCTCGGCGTTCAAGTTTTGTGTCTGTTGACGAAAGGCAGGTACCTTGTCGGTCCTTGAGGGTACTTGTAGGCTATAAATTCTGATTGAACATTGTTTCTGTAAGTACATCTTGTCTTTGTATACCTTTTGTATTGTACGTTGGGAAATTGCACCTGTGTCAAAGGACTTGAACGAGAAAACAAGATTGGTTTGTTTGTCACAGCCGCAGGAGGTTGTTTGGCACAATTTTTTTTGCTGAATCGAAACGGTCCTCCTCAAACTTGAGATTCATACCAAAATGGCGGCTTCCACGTCGCGTCAGCCTCCCGAAATTCCTCTTCCACCCTCACCACCCAATCCAGTCAAGTCTGCAAAGAACCAGCCTTCACGTAAGGGAAAAGGAAAGGAAAGCCTCTCAGCCCCACCGCAGACTGCCTCTTGGGATACCTTGGAATCAGAAACTAATTGGGACTGGTCGTATCTTACTGACCCTTCTGCGAGCAAGGTTCCACCAATATTTACGAAAGACGGAAAGTGTGTTGACCCTCACTCTGCTTTTATAAACGCTTCCTGAGAATGATTTTGGGATACAGATATTTCTTTTCGCTTGTTGGGTCGTCTGTTAAGATCCACTCTGTTTCAACTGGTCAAGTTGTGTCTACCTTGACTGCACCTCACTTTACGAGCAATAGGACTTCCTCGGATTTACTCACCACCGCCATACTTAATCCCTGCAACAGTTTTCAATTAATCACCGGGTCTTTGGATGGACGCCTCGAAATTTGGGACTATGTTGAAGCAGTCCTGCTGCAGACAATTGATATTTCGCAGCCAATACACTATATCTGTGCTCATGAATTATGGAAGGACGTAGTCTTTGTTGCCGCCTCGAGATCCAGCAAGAAAACGAAGGGTCCGTTAGAAGTTTATATATCGTGGTCTATTCACTTACAATTCAGCCTAATCTAGGCGACAATGCTGTCATACTCCGTGTTTCGCTCCGGCCAGTGGACAGCACATCCAAGTCCAGAGAAATCCTGCCGATTGGCAAAACTCGCTTCACTACGGGCCTCACATTCTCTCCCAGCGGATCATGGCTCATAGCCACTGCCGGCCACAAAGTATATGTCGCTGCAACCTCATCATTAACCTCTGGGTTCATCAAATATGTCTCTCCTGAACGATTGACATGTCTTTCTTTTCACCCGACGGAAGAATACTTTGCTACAGGTGATGACAAGGGAAATATACGGTTATGGTATTGCTTGAACGAAGTCCAGCCTTTCAACACTCGTGGAGTAGAAAAGAAGGCACAAACGACTACCTTTCATTGGCACGCACACGCCGTCTCATCAATCGCTTTCACCAGTAACGGTTCTTATCTGTTGAGTGGCGGAGAGGAGTCAGTGCTTGTAATTTGGCAATTGCACACCGGAAAAAGGGAATTTGTCCCCCGCATCGGAGCCCCGATCAACACCATCTCAGTCTCAAAAAATGGCGTAGGCGAAGAGGAGTTCCTCTTAGGTCTCGCCGATGCAACCTATGTGTTTATCAGCTCGGGGAATCTAAAAATAACGAGGAGTTATTCAAGGATCAAGCTTGGTGCGTCGCCACTTCTCTTTAGTGCTATTCCAGGCTAATGCACGAGATGTACATACATAGACCCCTCAATAACCCACCAGTCAACATCAGAACGTGCACGTGTCCCTCTCGCTGTTCATTCCTTGTCTTCGACATTGATTTTACCGTCTTCTCATCCCTCGTCGCTTCAACTATTCTCTCCTTCATCATCAAAACTTGTATCTGAGCTTGAGGTGTCACCCTCAAACAGAGTCTCTCGACGAGACGAAAAGCCGATAGAGCCGTCCTTTGTAGAACAGATTTCTCTTTCCCCCTCCGGAGCTTGGTTAGCCACTCTTGATACTCGCTATGCTGATGATGGCTTTCCGAATGAGATATATCTCAAATTATGGCGGTGGGATGTCAAGATGAGCCGATGGAGTTTGAATACAAGGATAGACCATCCTCATGGTCGTCATCGGGTTACGTGCATGTCGTTCAGTCCTGGGCTTGGGCCCTTGCTAGTCACATCTGGAGAAGACAGAGCTATCAAAATCTGGGGGTTAAAGTCGGTGAAGGGAAAGTCTGAGACAACGGAGGGTGCGTCTCTATCTGTGAACTAAGTGATTCGTCTGACAGGTTGATAGAATTCTGGGTTGCTCGTTCGACCTTTGGTTTCCGATCTGAGGTGCCCCACTCAGCCACATGGTCACCGGACACCTCTCTTCTGGCTATTTCTTTTGGGCCATACGTTGCATTGTATGATTCTACGACGAGTGTCCTTTTCCAGACCCTTGTGTCCACAGAAGGGAATGTCAGCAGATCCGCTCACTTTTTAGGTAAAGAAGGGCGTTATCTGGTGGTTGTCGGAGAGCACAGTGTACATCTATGGGATCTCGTATCCCAGACTGGTGAGGTCTATTGCGTTCTATCTCACCGAACGCTAACCCTCTTTCTTCTCAGTTCGGTGGAGTTACAATGCCCTTTTATCTATAAGTCAAGTGGTTCCCCACCCAACAACAGATTCATTCGCCGTGTTCTACACCCCTCCTGGCCAGGAACATCAGACGACACGTGTCTCGATTTTCCGCTCTGCGTCACCCAGTCCCTTCATTACGCGCTCCATTCCATTTAGACTACGGACTATTGCCCCATACCTGTTGGCAAGATCGTCTGACAACATTTTCGTTGGCATAACCAACGATTGGAATGTCGCGCTTCTTGGAGACAATTCTAGACAAGCAAAGGAAGAGGGGTCCATTGCTACCGGAATCGCGTCAAATTCCACCCCACAACGGCGGACATTGTTCCAGGATATCTTTGGTAAAGCTGCCTTCGCAGAAATTCCACAAACCGACATTTCTATCAGTCATGCGCAACGCGCAAATCCTGAAAAGACGACGATTGCCAATGCGTTCGCTGCTCCTGCATATCTTATGCCGGCATTGGAACACATTTTCGACTCTGTGATCGGCGGATCTCTGCAAATTCGCCCAGATGATTTACCGACCCAACTCCCGCACGACGAAGAAGATGTTGAAATGGACGAGGAACCTGCCAACGTAGCATCTGATTTCATTTCCTCTGCACGTGTTGTAGGACGAGGAGAGATGGACTCACTTGTGGCTCTGTTTAAAGACCAATCAGTCAAATGTACGTCTTCGTCTTATGCTGAGATTCCATCCTCATCGTGAAAACACAGGTGCTCCGCTTAGTAACGGTCGTCCGCCGAAGTCGAAGACTTCTCATCCTCGTCAAACAACAACCGTCACTCCTTCACCTACTACCGGTACAAAACAAGACTCGCTACCCCGGCATTCTGTCGCTTCTGGGTCAGAGATTAATGCGATGACTTCCTCATCTGTCGCTTTGACGAATGGTAGGAAAAGGAAGAAGTCACTGAGCTGATTGTTTGTATTAATTTTGTATTGTCAACTTAATACCAATAACAATGGAGTACTTATTTGGGCAAGTCTTCAATAAGACTTTTGAAAACACTTTCATATAACAACTATCTATGAATTACTACACAGTCATATCCATCCTAAGATTAATTAATTATATTAGTAATTGAGTTAGTAACATCACTCAGCCAAGATAGCGTCCTCCTCCGGAGTCCTTGTGCCGTTAGACATAAAATGAAGTGATGTGACTTTCATAAGTTCAACACAAGCGCTTTGAAACTCGTGGTTGATAGTATCCTTTGGTCGTGTAATGTAGACTTTGTCTAGAGGAACACCCAACTCCCGACGTTCGTTTGCAAATCGAGCGAGTGGCTGGATAACTGAAGGATGGGATTCGATGACAGCCAGCTTAGGCGCCAGAATAACTTTTGGAAGCGGGTGCTCGTCATGCGGTGCGAGCACTGTGCGGGGATCCAAAACAAACAATTCGAAGAATGCGTTTGGCAGGTTCGCAATGCGTAGGTAGGTAAGTTGGGGCATAGAAATAAGCCACTGTACCATGACCCTGCTTCTGACTGCTAGGTCGACAGCGTACATAGTCAACAGCTTGATTTCGGGAAAGCGATTGACAAGAATCTCGTATAAAGGTGAATAGTCTTCTCCAGTCATGTTGATGAATGTTAAGTCGACCAGATTCGGAGCAGTAAAGTGTAAGAAGACATGACGAGCATACTGGGCACTGAAATCGGAGATGCAGAGAATCTTCAAATTTGTCATGACGATCTGGAAAGGTGGTTGGTCGTACAGATCAAATTGGGGTCCCGCTCCATCCAGGCAGAGCTTCCGAAGTGCAGGACAGTTGATTAGGATTTGTCGGAAACGTGTGATTGTTGGAGAAAGCTCTAAGGGAAGCTTTCTGATATCGATAGTCGAGAGATTGTGTAATATGGGAGTGTTCCAATTAATATGAACACCGGAGAGGGATAGATAATGGAGCCTTGGTGCCCCTTCACCATTGAATAAGGTTGTGGGTTGGATATAACCATAAGTGCCGTAATCGATGTGGCCCAATCGATGTATTTCCAGACGTTCAATGGCCAACGGAGGCTCAGACGTTCGTAGCTTGTCAAGAAGAAGCGCAACATGTTCCCAACTTGACCCGATATATATGAGAATACGAATTCGCGAGAGGTGAGGGAGTAGCCTGTTTAATAGCTGGTTCATATCTGAGAGAGTGATTGGTGTTGTATCTTCGCTACTGATTCGTAAATCCAAAGTAGATGTCCCGGCTCTCTCAAGAAAGGCCCAAGAGCGCTTAAAAGGTGGTCGGTCACGAAACCATATCGCATTCCAGAGAGTATTGTCGCCAAGAGCTATCGCCCTCCAACGCCTACAGGTCCACGTAAGCCAAAGGCGCCAAAGTATACCAATGGATGGATTGGGAACAGGCCACACGATCAACCGGAATATATTGGTGACGATTTCGGGAGGTAAGTCGTTGATGCGAAAAATCCGGGGAAAGTACGTGACGTAGTGGGCACGGGCCAGGAAGAGTGAATCTTCGATACTCGAAATAAGTGAATGAGGTCCACCTAACTCTCTCGCGTCTTCCAGGCTCTTGATACGCTTGATGTGGCCTTGAGTTTCCCTACGTATGGAAACAATCTCCTCTAGGGAGGGAACACGTGGAATGCCGTCTCCCATTGCGGCGGAAGTTATCTGTTGGATGCGTCGAGTCAAGAGTTGGCGGCGCGTTACTTGCGGAGATTGTTGTGGACTGGCGGCCGATGAGGCAATCGACTGTTCCTTATACATTGAGAATTTAATTGTTTCGACAATCCAACAGCTAGGCAATATACCTTAGAGTTGTTAGACGACACAGGGAGGCTTGCCATAATTATTGGCGCAGAGTTGAGGGTAGAGGAGAGGGTCTTTGGAAATCGGGAAAGAGAAGAGACAAGCTATTTGTAGTGGAGGTGGTCGTCAGGACAGAATATAAGGGAGTGAAATGATCATACATGGGCTGAATGAAATTTCGAAGCCAAAGCGGCTTGTTTACACAAATAAATGTTGGCACCCACAGGGCCAAAGAAGCACCCACAACTGTCCCATGCCTCAGCGCTTATCGGCATGGCATGCATTCAAAACTCACCTTCACCGTACTTGGTGGTGTCTGCGATTCGGATCGTAACCAATCACAGCAGCGGGTGGCAGTAGGTCAATAGCCAGATACAGTCGGAGAACGCAGGCGGGAGACGTGTCAACGGTTCAAAAAACTGCTGGGCGGACGATATTTGTAGGAACCGAGTGTGATGAGCTCTTTTGACACCTAGACAATGGCAGGTATGTCCGGAGGAGCACAAACTGGGGCCAAGATGGGCTGGTCACTGTGGCACGTTCCATGACAGTTCATGTAGGGGCACATTCTCCTTTCCAGTTCCATGAGTCTGCGGGGAGTTCCGCGAATTCAGATATCGTTTTTGCATTGTGATCGGTACACGAGAATCTCGTCCTGACCAGACAAAGGAAGATCTAGAGCAACGGGGACTTGTAGTTTAAGTTGCTTTCCCAATGTGGAAAGCCATCAATCAATTTGACAATGGGCACCTTGCCATTAAAGTGCCACAGAAACCTAAGTAGTCATATGTGGCATCTTTCGAGCACTGTGAACATCCAAAGGGCCATTAATTGACCGAAAGAGTAGGTTCAGGCATGTTTAGGACTTCAATCTTTTTCATCCAGTAAAGGCGCATCACTCGTATATCGTATATCATAACAACGCCGAGATAAGACACCGCGTTTGTCACGTCCAATGAAGAGCGAACGGAAGTTGCCAGAAAGAGACGAAATCGGAGGCTCACAAGTTTTTTTTTCACGTGAGCGAGACTCATCTCCCTCGTTGATTATCACAATTGTCACATCTAAGATCACACCGATTCAGGAGCTATTTACTTGAAAATGTTCATTGCTGTTGTCGGTACCCGCTACTCTGGCAAATCACAAATCAGAGACTTCTATGTCTCTGTCCATGGATTCCTGCCTGTTAGAATCGAGCGAAGCGACTTGTCTCTTCCAAATTCCATACCAGATGTAACAGTTTTTCTGATCGTGGATTCCGACTCACTGACCTTTGAAATCTCTCAGCTGTCACTGACAAACTCTCCCAGTTCACTTGAAACCATTGGGGGTATATCCACACCTGATACCAATCTCCTGTCACTTCAGGTCGACACTATGGCCCCAACACCACCAAGTGCAGTCCTCAGTGATAACACTTTAGTGTTTTCCTCGGCAGTGGAACTGTTACAATATGCCACGAAAAATTGGCAGCTTAATTTTGTCACCACAGACTTACGCACTCAGGAACTCATCAAATTGTTCATTAGACGTCCATTTTTCATGCTTCTCAGTGTAGATGCACCACTGAGTCTTCGCTTCATTCGATCAGGAGAGTAAGTTCGATGAGTTCGTTGGGATTGGACACTAAACAACCCAGGTTAGGAGATCTCTTGAAAAGTTCGTTCAAGATAACGATCGTGTCAGCTTTGGTGTCGACGTATCTGATCTATCGGAAGGGGATTCCAGAGACTCGTCCTCTTTGCTGAGCGTGCGCGATCTTGTGAATGTCCATGTCTTTAACTCGTTCAAGACAATTTCTGGCCTACACAACCATCTTGAGGAATTGAATTTGCTTGATTCCGAAAGACTGAGGCCTGGATGGGACGCTTATTTCATGGTGCGTACTATTTGCTAACAACTCATATTTTGGGGGCCTGATAGCTTCGCATCAAGACCCTAGCATCTCTTGCCTCTCAAAGATCAAATTGCATGAAACGTCGCGTCGGTGCAGTTCTTGTGCGTGAAAATCGCGTAGTTTCCACTGGGTAAAACGACCTCGACATTAATGTGTGAAGTTTTGTAAACGTTCCGGGTCTATGCAGGTACAACGGCACCCCTCGAGGATTGCGGAACTGTAACGAAGGCGGGTGTACAATCTGCAATGGGTCCACGCTTGTTCCGGATGTGGCGGTTGAATGCGTGTGCTTACATGCAGAAGAAAATGCTCTGTTAGAAGCCGGTAGGGAGCGGGTTGGGACAAATGCTGTCCTGTACTCCAATACGTTCGCAACTTCCTTTACGAATATGTTTCGTCTTCTGACTGACCATTTCTAGTTGCCCATGCCTTCGATGCACAATCAAAATAATTCAGACTGGTGTCAGGACGGTCGTCTATAATTTAACATACAAAGTGTACGTCTCGTGTCTCGTCTTCTTGATTGTCATCTCACAAACGACACAGGGACGAGATGTCTGCTTCGCTCTTCCAAGAGGCTGGTGTGGAGCTTCGACGATACAATCCACCGAAGAATTTGAAGTGAAAGAAGAACTGGTACATAGTTTGTTTACACAAGGAACTACAGTATTTTTTATAGATTTTGTAATATGATATCCACATTGGATCTGATATCCCACTGTGGTGTTGCTAGGAATTGCATTGTAATATGTGCACTGTCCATAGTTGAAGAGAGCACAAGCCAGATTGCGTCTGCCTCCTTTTTGCCTACAGCCATATACAAATCTCGAGCGCATTGCTGAAGTTCTTCGTGAGCCTCTCGGTGTAGGAATCGGCGAAAAGCCAGTAGGAGCTGCCAAGTAGAAGTCTCTTGAAGATGGACTGCTGTTACAGCTGCGGCCATAGTTTTGATCACCGACCGATAAGTGCGGTGAGAATGCGTATAGGCCGATTCGGTTCCAACAGCACCAACTCCGCGTCTTGATAGAGCACTTGTCGCGTCAGCAGCGTCCATTTGGCTCAGAAGCACACGGAATCTAGGCCAAACATCGTCCCATATCCTGCGGAACATGAAACTCCCAAATCGAGTTGTAAGAGATTCCACTAAAGAGGCAGCGAAGCTAACGACGAATGATTCCGAATCGTTCAGCCGGTTTAGAATGAAAGGCCATGCGTGGTGGATAAAAGGTAGTAAAGCAGATTCGGGGAGCACCGAAACAGACGAAGCCAACAATGAAAGGATCTTAGCCCGAATGACAGGCGAGCTGTGCGTAAGGAAGTACAGTGAACGCGACACGATCTGCTTGGTCAGAGTCTCGATTGGAGTAAGAGGCGGATATGCATTTGTTTCAGGTTCTTCAAAGCCAGCAGTGTCGTCTACAGGATCAGGCTCTGACGTCTTGTTTTCCCCCCACGCCTCTCGAGGAGCAGGGCCATAATTAGTACTATCAGTTTCCTCGATAGAAAACTGATGCCTACGCGGGACCCAGTTAAAGAAGTCGTCCATCGAGGTGATGCGTACCTCAGCCTCATCAGGTTGGTCGTTTGAGACTGGTGGATCGGGTTTTTTATCGTCCTTGATGACATTGACCACATCTCCTAAGACTTCTACGAGCCCTTCCACGATGATGCTGTATCCGTGAAATTCGTCCAATCGATCAAAACACTCCTCCACAATATCGCCAGCACGTTCCACAATGTCGCTGCCCACAAGACGAACTATTAATGATAAGACTTTCGTTGCCTCAATGTCGAGCCATCTGTGACTGAGTCTGCGAGATATTGAGTCAAGGGCGTAATCAAAGTTGGACAGGAGGAGATTGGCTGGGGATGCATAAGAAGTTACAGTGGTGATATAGTTCAGGGTCGCGAGCCCCGAAGAAGAAAGGCAAACATCACGAGAGACAAGAGATCGTAGGATCGGATACAAAGTGTACAGCAATAATGGTGTAAATTGCGTTTGCAGTATCCCTGCTGACACAGCGAGGAGTTGAAGCGATAGTGATCGGTGAAGTCCTATTTGCTTTGTCGCCGTACTCTGCTTTGCTGGAGCTTGGCGTACTATTCGCAAATTCTCGTGGAGGTTATCTGTGCCCTTCACATGTTGGACCAGCATCTGTGTAGTCAAATCTTCCGCCTCTTTAGACACCGATTCAGTTGGTTCGGTCTCGTCAGGTTCATCCCAGAGCTCTGCAATACTCCTCACCAGTGAACGGGCCAGTCTTGTCAAACGTTTACTTTTCCGTGGATGAATCCCATCAGCTTCGTTCCTTTCACTCAAAGATATCTCTGCAACTCCTTCGAGGAGACGGCAGGCACACCACATCGCCGTGACTGATCGATTGCCTGTTCCACTCCGACCAACATTTGCAAACCATTCTATAGAAAACAAACAATTATTTCCGCTTGCGCGACCCAATGCACGGAACATCCGTTGCAAGGCCTTCCGGGCAGAGGTCGAAAAAACATTTTTGAAGTTGATCTCGGGAAAAATCTCCCACTGTGTCATGTCTGTATTGCTCTCCAACATCAGCCGAGCAGAAGAAGCTGTGGCGATTGTGATTGAAGGCGTGCTGAGTTCCAGTACGGATAACAGACTCCAGCCCCATTTTTCGATCCCTCCCGAGGGCCCGAGAAGCTTTCCGATCCCACTCGAGATGAAAGCTTCTCCTGCCTTTGGTTCTCTTGAAAACGTCACAATGCGACAGACTGCCTCGACTATTCCAGCCGCATGTTCAACTTTCGCGTCAGCATGGGTCGGAAGTAATCGCGGTAACGCCAAGAGGTTGTCGCTAGTGATATGCAGCAATGTTTGCTGAAAAGAATGCTGAGTCTCCGACGTTATAAGAAGTGACGATATTGATTCACGAGATTGAATGGAAACAGACGAAAAATCGGAGTTGGACAAAGAAAGCAACCAATGGACAAGCAAGGGTTGGGCTTCTTGCAGAGTCATAGAAGTAGCACTCAAAAGGGTGGTAGATAACTTCGAGACAGCCAGGAGGGCCGATGCTGTCGGGTGAGTCACAAGAGGTGTAAGGGTGTTGAGTGCGATTAGAAGTTGAGAGGATGTTCCTCGAAGCCAAGAAGGCGTCCGTAATGTTGAAAACGGTCGTGATTCGGGGGGAGGCAGGTTTGGTTGGTCTATTGTTGCATGCGCGAGGTCTTCAAGATCGACAATAGGGTTAATGGCACCTTCTCTTGCGCACACATCATTTCCGAGTGCCCGAACAATGGCAAGTTGCATGACTTCCAGGGAACCGGAAACAATCTCTCCATTAGCCCATCCTCTCTTGGTGGACGTACCGAGAGCAATCCTAACCATTTGACTCACGACACCGGGAAGAATGGAAGGAACGAGACCGTCTGGCGCATAGGTACCAATAATTAAGGATAATACAGTGAGAGAAACGCGCTGCAAAGGAAGATGTGATGTCTCCACAGTGACAAGCAGCGAATCAAGAGTTCGTCCAAGCATGGGAAGAAATTTGTCGGCTCTAGTCACTGTTTGTAACGTCCGCAAACGCACTAGCGTACGATCCGAGAGCGTTTTCGTGGGGTTCGAAGCAATTTGGTGTGTCTGAACGCGCAAGAGTGCAAGTAGGCATCTTCCAGCTGCTTCCTTAGTTTCGTCATCGCGTGCTCTCCCTTTTCCTTTCCCATCTATCCCTGCAACCACAGCCCCACAGAGCATGAATAGTTGCTCCCAGATGGCAACATCACAGTCCCACCACCAGTCCTCCCAAAGGGTGCTCAGCACATTGAAGATTTTCTCCAATATCTGATCAGGAATATCAGGCACAGTATTGCGACGGAGCAACGTGGAAAGTGGGAAGAAGGTATACGATATAAGGTCCGGTGTTAACACAGTCCCTGAAGCCCTGACATCAAGCAGGATTGTGTTCAACTCAACCAGATATCTATAAACATCAGAGACTGAAGTCGACGCAAGGATTGAAGCGCCCAACAGAGGCACACAAACTGCCTTCAGCTGCACAGCAGTCAGAACAAGGCTCCTCGCAAGTTGTCACTACGTACCCGCTGAAATATATCTCGGTAGAAGTCCTGGCTAGCCATAACACCAAAGGAGAGTTGTCGATATCGGGCCTCGCGCATCGCGTGTCACGTGCTACTCTGACAAGTACCTTTGGGCCAGCCGCATACTTTGTCACTGCAGGAAGTTAGATCTTCCGTGATCCTCGCTTCATATCGTTATACCACGTTCAGTTCATATTATTGCTAGTAACGCCTATATCATCAATGTTATCTTGTGTATTTTGGGTATTGACTTAATCTGTCCATATGATTAGACATGCTCCGCGTTGAAAGTGTGCAAATTTTTTTTCCGATCTGTATCCCCCTCAAGCCTCTTCCGGACCCAGCTTCAGGACTCAAAATACATACTATATATCCTATCGCAACTTTTTGATCTAGAATGACAGTCCAGCAACCAAAATTGCTTTTTATTGACTCCTACGATTCGTTCACATACAAGTGCGTTATTATCTATCCTTGACCACCTACGATCTACTTAGCGAAGACAGTCTTGCTTCAGCATGTCGACAATTGATTCCTGGCTGTATCATCTTCATCATTAAAAACGACTATCTCACGATCCAAGAGCTCCTTCCCTACCTATCGTACTTCTCTGCCATTATTGTTGGTCCAGGTCCAGGCTCGCCGGATAATCCTCATGATATCGGGGTTGTAAGGGACATCTGGAAGGTCGAAGATACATATCTACTTCCAATTTTTGGGGTGTGTCTGGGTCTTCAGAGCCTTGGTGTCGAGTTCGGGGCACGTCTTCAAAGATTGCGCGTTGTGAAACACGGTCAGGTTTCGACGATCTACCACTCGGGGACAAACCTTTTCAAGGGGAGCGGGTCTTTTGATGCTGTCAGATATCATTCACTTCACGTAGTGCTTCCTGAAAATGGGGAACTGGAGGAGCTCGCTTGGGCAAATGACGAGGATGACAATGGGCACATCGTTATGGCTGCCCGTCACAGAAGACGACCCTTCTGGGCAGTCCAGTATCATCCAGAGTCAGTCTGCACTCAGCGAGGGGGCGTGGAAGTTCTTAAGAACTTTTGGCATCTTGCGCAGGAATGGACCAAGATGAATAGAAGAGATCTCCGTCCATGGGATGCTTCCAGCAAGCACAAGTTCGGCAGCCCTTGGCCAAACATTTCACCTTCCTCACTTCACCTTCTACCTTCTCTTCAAACTGTTGACACAGTTGTCCTTGATATACCCGGCCTTACTGTGACTGCTGTTGCAGAATTATTCGGAGCCATGGATGATGATTCACCTTTCGTAATGTTGGACTCCGCAGCTAAACCTGGCCGTTTCTCAATCGTTGCTGCTCTACTTCCAACTTCTCTTCAAATAACCTATAACGTCCAAGACGATTTCGTTACTCTGAAGCAAGGGAAGTTTTCGATTCGCGAGGAATTAGAAAGGCGCGATGTGTGGTCATGGCTTGCGTCCTTTATGCGAACAAAACAAGCTCAAGGATGTCCCGAGATACCTTTTTGGGGTGGGCTCGTCGGACAACTAAGTTATGAACTCGGTGTTCAATCATTGCACGTCTCCACAAAACCACATTCCAATCCAACCAATCATCACCCAGATGTTAATCTCGTCTTCGTGGAGCGAAGTATCGTCCTAGACTCCTTTTCTGATAAAGTCTATATTCAATCTCTTCTATCGGGGGACGATGCATGGATATCAGAAACCAGCGCTCGGTTGGTCCAAGCTGCAATCAACGTCGATCTTCCTACATCGTTCAAATCTGTTCCTCCAATTGTCGTCAAGTTACCAGATCGTGCTCGGTATATTGCCCGTATCAATCAAGCTAAAGATAAATTATTCGCGGGCGACTCTTATGAGCTTTGTGTAACTGCCAATACTCATATCTCCATTCCTGATTGCTCCTCCTCGACGCCGACATCCTGGGAGCGCTACAAGATGCTTCGACAAAAGAATCCAGCGCCTCATTCGGCTTTCCTTCGCCTTCATCCCTCTACATTCCTATCATCCTCTCCCGAGCGATTTCTATCCTTTTCGCGGCATCCACATCCAATATGCCAGTTGAGGCCTATCAAAGGCACCGTTCGCAAAGCGCCTGGAATTACTCGTGCTGTCGCTGAAGAACTACTAGTTGGTTCTAGAAAGGAGGTCGCGGAAAACCTGATGATTGTAGATCTTATTCGCCATGATCTTCACGGTGTCGTTGGTGACGATGTCCAGGTCAAGCAGTTCTGTAGTGTCGAGGAATATGAAACTGTTTGGCAACTGGTTAGCGTCATAGAAGGGAAGCAAAATTCAAGTACAGATAATGTTAATGTTGGCTGGGAAGTATTACGTCAAAGTCTCCCCCCTGGTATCCAAAATCCCTATTCTTTTCTAATCATGCAGCCAACTTACTCTTGCTTTCAGGAAGTATGACGGGTGCACCAAAGAAGCGCAGCGTTGAGATTCTTCAGACTCTGGAGGACGAAGAACGAAATCTATACTCCGGTGTGTTTGGATACTGGTGTGTTGGGGGTGGAGGTGATTGGTCCGTTGCAATACGTAGCTGTTTCAAGTATGCCCACCCTCGCTGTTCTGAAGGTACATCCTCGTCTTGGACGGAGCAGTGGACAATTGGTGCGGGCGGCGCCATCACCGCTCTCTCAGATCCAGATGCCGAGTGGGATGAGATGACCCTCAAATTACAGAGTGTGCTGAATTCGTTCGGTTCTACTACGTAACGACCATAACTCTATGATGCGTCCAATAGAGCGTGAACGATCTCTTGGTCTCTTGGTGCGAAAGGTACATAGTAAGCATATAGATTCTATCATTAGATCATCTGAATCTGTAATGGCATCACCGTTTCGCATGTATCATTCAAGGTCGGTCTTCAAACACCGACACTCCAGTCAATATGATGATGGTCTACATATTGAAAAAGCTCTCTTTCTCCTCTCTTTCCTACGAACAGATCTGAGGCAGTGTCGATTCTGTCGAAGGGATAACGGCAACGAAACGGATACCTCTGATCGTCGTGTTCTGATCCTGATTCTGTAGTACCTCGAAACACTGAAAAGCCCAGTTAACGTTGAGGCCCTGTAGACCTCGGATAAACAATGATCATACTCTCGTCGAGGTAAGGTTGCAATTGTCTGGTAGCCATTCAAATTATTAAAAGTACTGGCACAGTGAATTTGAAAGACTTCCCCAAGCGACAACTACTACTAGGACACCCAGCGTAACATTTATGTCGCTGGTCCCTCCCCCCCTGCATCATGGCGTGTCAAGCTCTTCGCTATCACCACCGGGGTACGCGAAACATTCTGTATGTTGTTCAACATAACCTATCGTCTTTGGCTGAGACTACAGTTAAGGAATCACGAAAGCCACTGACTTCTGTCACCTATACTTTCTGGCCTCAACCAGAGATTCCGAACAGCATGATCCTCGCGCCTCCAATTGATATCTCAAATGCAGGGTCGTCATACTTTATCTCTGTAAAAATGGACCTCTTTACTCCAACCTCATACATCACCACCATAAAGCGAAATTCTCAGGATGGAGATTTCGTCGGTGACTTTGAGTGAGTTGATAGTCGACTAGCAGCCTACGGGGATATTTCACATAAACTTTATGAACAGAATAGGTGTGACAACTTCTAAAAAACCGAGCACAGTTTGTTTCAAAGGAAAAGAATGTTTATTGAGCGACATAATCAAAATCAAAAATCGTCCATCTCGTTCGGTATGCGCGATATTCGTTGTCTGGCTGCTAGAGCATACTCACATGGGTATCTAGATGTGGATATGGAAGTTCCCTGATCCTAATAAAACCATGTTTCTGTATTGGGATGACAGCGCGGCCCAGAATGTCCTTACGGTACGTCTCACCAACAGCAAAAGATAGACAACCACTCACTTTGATGTCATCAGTGTTTTTCCACTGAGGAAAAGATCTCTAGCATCGTGCTGGCAAGATTTTTCCCTCCCTATCATCTCAGGAAGCGTGATCAACCAGCACAGATGCATCGCCTTGAGATATCACCACAAGGGCATGAATATCTTGATGACATATTGATCTCTGCCCTCATAGTGGAACGCCTTCGCACAACCCCTTGATCGTTATCAGACTCAGTCAAATGGCGGGCATGTTGCACATCTACTATTATTTAACAGTG
Organism: Termitomyces sp. K1Aa; assembly: GCA_018221735.1. Classification (NCBI taxonomy): domain Eukaryota; kingdom Fungi; phylum Basidiomycota; class Agaricomycetes; order Agaricales; family Lyophyllaceae; genus Termitomyces; species Termitomyces sp. K1Aa. The sequence continues at coordinate 118,298 of JABAJX010019808.1, forward strand.
GTCCTATGCCATTAGAGCAATATGCCTCAATTCACTGTATATGGCTTGAGAATATGTGCTCCTAGGAGTTCACGAGAACTCACTTCTGAACATGATGTCCAACTTTCATGGGCTCGTAGACAGTATACTCTTCTTCTCGGCCTAAGCGAGCTTGATCCTCTCGAACTACTTGCGCGCGTGCGGAAAGTTCTGGGATCGGTGCGAGGTCGAAGTCAGAGTTGAGATGCCAGAAAAAGGTCGAGGATATGCGAATAAGGGGCCGATCTGGGTATTGAACTCTGCGAGATTCGATGGTCTGAAAGGAACCTCAAAACGTTGTCTTTTCATGCAAATTACATCAAATACGGACCGAGAGTGTCTTTTCATTCACAACAACCTCATGGAAACCGGCTTTAATCATTCCACCCGTGATGTGTTCCAATTGTTTCCCTGCCTGGACGAGAAGGTAATTACCTTCCGGTATCTTAACCGCAATTCGTTTTCCGGTGTTTCTGGCCCATATATGAAGTCCAGGGTAACGTGAACGGCCATGAATGGTCAAAAAGTTGAGGTCCGTGTGAAATCCTGCAAGAATAGTGTCTTTCTTTCCATACATAACGAGATCCGATGCGGTTGGTGCCAGGAGATGAGGGCTTGGAAAAAAATGTTGCTGGTGAAGGAGAGTTTAGCTTTTTTACCAAAAGACGACGTACCCATATCTCCCTGCAACCCTGAAAGTCTCTGCAGGCAAACCTAAGCCCACGGCAGTCATCTCAGCAAGGCTGGAAACGCTGGAAACAATTGTATCAGCTCAGCAGTCCATTGGACACGGAACGACATACGCGCTCTTCATGGAAGTTCCCCATTGCTGCATGATAGGGGTCCAACGTTTCCGGAATTTCTCACCTTGAGGAACAACATTACTTGCATTTAAACCAGGGAACTGTGTTTGATATGGAACCTCTTCCCCCATCTTCCAGAAGAACCTGCATTTCGGATCTGGTGCGTGCGCTGTAACGTCCAGAGGCCGCTCAGCAGGGTCGAGTTTCGCGATAATACGAAGACAAGGCTCATCAACAGCACATTTAGGTTTCTCAGTATTCTCAAGTGTGACACCAATTTGGTAAGACAATTCGGGTCGCTCGTCCTTTTGAAGTTCTTCGTGGGACTGATTAAAGTAGTCTTCAAGGAGATCAAGAAATGACGAGTTGTCTGCCTCGGAAACACGGGAATCGTGGAGTATGAGGGCTCCGTAGGTGATAAGTGCATCAGCCGCCTTGAGGATCGGATATGTAAGATCATGAATCCGATGCGGTTGAAGAAACTTGCCTTCCTACACTCGTCAACAACCTTGTCGGAATCGCGAGAGGAAGAGAGGAAGAGATCGAGGTCAATCACTGGGAGATCCATAGCCTTGTCTGCCACGAAAGTAGGATGAGGATAAGTTTATGATTATTCATAAATACAATACAAGTATTTCAATTTAATGGGTACGGACATGCACCGCCACCCAAGCAAGAATGATTGGGAGTGATATTATACAAACACAAGATATTTCAGTCTTGACCACCACCTCGTTTCACCCAATCCGTTTGCATATCCGTCACCATGATCAAAGTAGGCCAGGACCGGCTACATGTCACTCCGTAATCCACTCAAAACGTTTCCCTAGATCTGGAGCATGAAGAAGAATGAGGATGCAGCAGCAAAGAAGAAGCCGAAGACTAGTGCAGCCCAGATTCGAGTACAGAAAGGTAAACATGTTTTCTTTTCACAAGCCTCACAGAGTTGAACGCACAACACAGACTTAACTGAGCTGGATTTGCCGTCAACAATGAAGACGAATTTCCCTGATCCCACTGATCTCCTCAACTTTACACTCACTATCACTCCAGATGAGGGTGGGTCTAATCTGAATTTGAATGCATTCCAAACTTGTTTTATGTGGCTTTTTTCCAGGTATGTACAAGGGTGGAGCTTTTGTCTTCTCCTTTGTCATCAATACCAACTACCCACACGACCCTCCTAAAGTCAAATGTACGCAGACGGTAAGGGCATCTATACCTTCCTGAAAAGATTTTTTGACTTCGTTCATCTATCTTTTCTTAGATCTATCATCCTAATGTTGATCTTGAAGGCAACGTCTGCCTGAACATCCTTCGTGAAGACTGGAAGCCGGTCCTAAACCTGAACTCAGTCATGGTTGGGCTACAGTACTTGTTTTTGGAGCCTAATGCCGATGATCCTTTGAACAAGGGTAGGAATTCCTAAGCCTTCGATCTTTTGGCACCTTGTGATATACCCTTCTCTTAGATGCTGCTCAAGAAATGAGCAGAAACCGTGAACAGTTCCTGCAGAACGTCAAGAACTCGATGCGGGGTAGCAACATCAAGGGTATACAGTACGCTAATGTACTTGTGCGATGACCTGGATTCACACTTTGCTTCTGTTTCTGCTGTCTGGGCCCTTCCTCATTCACACATCGTGCTGTACATCTACTCATACACATCCATCTGCTATACATACACATTCGACTTCTGTTGCATCATTTCCGAATTATTACATATCACACATGTAGATCACAATAGAGTTTACATGCACATGGATATGTTGGGTCCTCGATTAATCGATTGCTCTCATTGACGCACCTCCGAAGCACTCATCCTTAGCTCCCTCTGTATGTGGTGAAAGAATATGGGCTGATCAATAATGGAATATGATAGTGTTCTTCAGGATTGTTGATGGTAAATGTTATCTAGGAGATCAGTGGGTAGGGGTTACCAGGCTTTGATACAAACGTATTCAATTACCTCAACCCAAGGGTAGAATGAAGTACGCTGGGTCCTCTCGAAATACTCTTTCGTCTTGAAAACTATCTTGTAAGTTTGGCCTGCTTGGAGAGCGGTTTTCTCCTTCACTTCTTCCTCAGAACCGATTGGAGGAAGAAGGTCAAGACAGCGACCATCTGAGTTCGTAAACCTACGATAGGTAGGCAAAGTTCCATTGTAACAGAGGTCGCGCTCACCCTTTTGCGAGAGGTTGGAAAATGTCGGGACCGCCGTCATCGGAGACCTTGAGAATCTGGAGACGGATGAAGACGCTGGATGCAGGCTTTCCAGTGGAGGAGTCTAGGACTGGTGGAATATTGTTATGATAGGAAAACGCAAAAGGCACGTCCACACACCGTGGCAAGTAACAGGGGATTTCGACATGGCGTTCTACTCTATACATACATTCAGTACCCAAAAAATCAGGTCAATATCATTACAAATTATTTATTTAAGTAACCGATGGTTTAATCAAAGTTGATCGGACTTGGAAAGAAAAGTTCTGCGTTTTCGTCATGACTGCGCCGCCACTGGGCAAGTATCTGGCTTCTACCGGTAGGCACTCCAATTCACGGCTCAACCAGTATACTGACGATATACAAGAGAAGAAAATACGTGATAAAGCCGTCAAAAACCTTTCCGTCTTCCTCTCTGAGTCTCCACATGTCCTTCCAAAGCCAGATATGGACAAGCTATGGAAAGGCATTTTCTACGGCTTCTGGATGTCCGACAAGCCTCTTGTCCAGCAAGCGTTATCCATCGAACTAGCAGATCTCGTGTTGAGCATGTCTCAGTCTTCTTCTGCTCTTGCTTTTTTGCGTGGTTTCTGGGAAACGATTGTCCGCGAGTGGAATGGTATTGATCGTCTACGGTGCTATACTATGTCTTATTCTCCTATATGTTGCTCATACCAGACAGGATCGACAAATATTACATGCTGGTCAGGAGATTTGTCAATGCCTCTTTTCGTCTCTTGATACGAGTTGAATGGGACATTAAAATAATCAACGAATATAACGCCATTTTAACTACGTCGGGTGGGCCTCTGTGGTATGTTGTCATTGCCTTCGTTCTTTGATGTATAGCTAATGACATATTCAGCCCTTCTGACCTCAAAGTTCCGACAAGTCTGGCGTACCACCTTGCCGATATATATGTTGAAGAGCTTGACAAAGCTCTCGCCCTCTCAATCTCTTCACCAACAGATCCTTTGCCGGCTCCCTTGCAGCCTTTGCTCACGCCCTTCTTTTTGCTTGCAGCACAGACTCCTGTAAGCGTTACCTACAAACGAGTACATTCCGCCCTTATGGACCCTCTCTTCTCCGCCCTCAATTCGCCTTCGGGGGACGAAGATCAGCCCGTGTCAAAACGAGCCCGATTAGCGACGAGTGCGAGTCAATCTGGTCTGTATTCATGCGTTGTCTCCAACTCTTGTTATGAGAATCCAAAGTCAGAGGGCAGAGTAGACGGTCCTATCCTGCGAAAGAAGTTGTTGAAGTTGATATTTGAGATTGCAAGTCGACCAGAAACACGCGATTCAAGTCGCAGAAGACTGTATGCTCTTTGGAAAGAAGGCGTGGATGAAGATGATGAGGATTAAGGGACAGTGGGTCTTACTGTTGTTCTTCGTATCTTATATACCTCATGTACACCCAATAATTTGGATCTTCTTCCCTTCATGGATTTGATTGGCATCGGAGGAATTTTTTTCATTGTGTGACAAGACGCGTGTTACATTCGTGACGGACGCGACTCCTCTCAATGAACTCTGAGTCTAAATCATTGAATGAACAACTTTCGCCATGGCATCAGCACAGATGAGCACAATCCGGCTTCCTCAAAGTACATACTATCGCAGTACCTCTCCTCCTCCCCAACAACCAGCTAGACCGGCTGCCGACATCCGAGATGACTACGAACGTGAGCACGACCATATTGGCCAAATAGTTTTATGCTCACCATCTTCCAGGTTGGTATACTGAGGGTGTGCCAAGTAACAGAATGTCGTTATCACTCCGTTCTGGAATACTCTCCGAGGTTGGCTGGGCTTTAGATCGACTATGTCGTTTATGCTATAACGAATCCTTCCTGTTGGCCAGCATTCCTGGACTCATCGACGGGTTATTTGACTGGCCAGAATGGTATATTGCAGAGGGGTACAAACACTCTTCAGATGAGGGTTTCCTTTTCTCACCGCCGCCTGATTACTCTCGCAAGCGACGATATGCCCTAGAATCTCTTTTCGTTCTACGTAACGCCGCATTATATGAACCGAACGCGGTGGAGCTTGCCAATCATTCACACACCCTTCCGTTAATACTCACTGCACTCAGTTCTTTGCAACACGACAGGGATGAAGATTCGGAACTTATGTTGAACATCATCGACCTATACCATGTTGTCGCAGCAAAAATCATAATCCTTCCCACGACACTACCCGCTTATAATCCTCTACAGTCATTGACTAAAACTGTCTCGCAATCTTCAAACCGCTCAATGATAATCGCCGCTTTCACGGCGCTTACTGTAACGCTTTCAAATCCTGTGAATACACCGAACATCGCTGCAGACTCACCAGCAGTGACTGTTTCCATCAAATATCTACCTCTCTTTGCAGATAAAACTTTGGTCGACGCCTGCTTGACTTATTTATATGTGCATATCTCAAACATGGCTATGGCGAAGGCCTTCTTGCTCCGCCCTGATTTACCTGGAGTACTCAGGATCCTTGTCACACTACTCCTCGAAGAGCAAGAGAAGCTTGAAGAGAAAGTTGTCCATGATATTTCTGGAGTAGTCCATACTGTTCCAGCCGCAACTGTGATAACACGGGATCATATATTGACCAAGGAAGAGTTGGACGAGCTTTTGGGAAAACCTGAACCTCAACGGTGTTATGACTGGTTTGTACTATTCCTGTCTCCTTATTCCCTTCTGCATCTGACGTCCCGAGCCAGGATGAAAACTATGTTCGTCGCGAAACCGGATGGTGAAGTCACTCAAGTCGATTTTTGGAATCTCTACAAGGATGTCTTCTCACCACACGCTGAACAATACCCTCTTCTTGTTGCCTCGGACGTCATAAAGAATGTCAATGCTGTCTTTCCAGAGGCCCAGGCAATGGTTCTCCAGGGCCCTGTTCAAAGGTTCATTGTGCGGGGTGTTGATAGGCGGAAGGATCCAATTGCAAATGAGCGTTTCAAGTGCCAGTGGGACCGTTCTGAATGCTCTGTACCTGCTTTTCTCACTCCAGGCGAGCTTTACGAGCATCTCTTAGAACATTTGACTGCTGTTCAATCATCTGAGTCACCCTGCCTGTGGTCGACATGCCCCAGGGATCCGATGCCTAAGCCCAACCTCCGTTCCCATGTACTGACTCACCTTTCCAGTCACCACCCCCCTACAAAGCATCCGTCACAGAGCGACACGATCACGCTACCTTCCAGTGATTCTCGTTACCCAATAGAAGACCCTACTACCAGACCCCCACCGCCACCTCCCAGCACAACCATCGCCTTCCAAAGACCACTTATGGACCCTCCTTCGATAGCTCTGACTGCGTTACTGTGTCTCCGCATACTTTTCCGAACATCATTTGCTTCAGTGGACGCTGCACCTCGAGTGGATGCCGACCACTTTGGTTTCCCTGGTATTGTGGAGGAACAGGACGATCAAGACTTGGATAGAGTTAGCGAGATCGGGGAGACTGAGAGGGAAGGTGAGAGGCGGGGCCGAAAGGCATTCGCCTCTATACAAAAGCTTCTCGAAGATGTGCGCATTCGAGATGATGTACTAATGGGTTGGATATTTGAGATGGTTGATGCTGGCTCGACAGGTGTTTATTGATATGATCTACCATGTACACCCGTTTGCCCGATTTGTTTTTGAGCAATTAGAACTACAAACGGTATGTAAGTCTGATACTCGGCCTGAATCCTCATCAGAATGAGGTTCTGAGTAGGAATGTAGTCAGTGGCTATACTTGGTACGTTAACGTTCACGCCCATCACTGTACCCCATCCGAGTCTGTGATTTTATACCTATCAGTCCACCTCAATGGGCTTTGGGCGTCTCTCTTCCCAAGTAAACTCCAAATACATCGTGCTCTACACGAAACTCTTGGAAGGTCTCTCCCCCCATCAAATTGCCCCGCAGGAAGGTCAAAACCAGTTCTTTACCAATCTTTTCAATCTCGAGGTCAAGAAAGAATATCTACGAGGCCAACTTGATCGTCTATCCAAAGAATCTTGTCTTGGAAGGCACAAGGTCTGTTGTCGGCTACATGTCATTCATCCTACGTATCATTGGACATAGTAGCCTTTCTTGAATACGTTATTTCAAGAATGCCTGATCCACGCGCGCAACGCTCCTTATGCAGATGTTAGGAAGGCACACGCATTAGAAACGCTTTCCATTGTCCTACGGTGTATATTGAGCAAGAATCTCAGCGGATGGGAGGTCATGGAAGTTCTGGGAGGAGGCGTAAGTCAGAGCGATGATGTCTTCATGGTATGTTCCTGATGGTGGTGGGTAGAAGATGCATTGTTCGTTGATCGCACTCTGTGTGAGGTTACAGACATTTACTCTCTTGCTGAACGACATAATTAAGGATGAAATGGCGCCGCGTATGTTCGAACTTCGCGTGGATTTCCAAGAGTCCATTGCATCTGAACTTTGTCCTAGTCATGACCCGACACCAGGGTTTGCAGGTCGCGCTTATCTACATGTGTTCGATTGGACAACTTAGTCCAGGGGCATATTTTCTTCGTTCTGATTTGTTTCCGTCAATCACTGCAGTGAGCACTGTTAAAAAGTTGCTTCCAATTGACACGACTCACGTTTCCTAGTTCATCAAAAGTTGCAACACGGAACGATTCGTATCAGAAGTTTCCCTCTTGCTGACCATTCTTGCCAATTTCCATAAATCTGATGCGGGAAGGTTGAATCCGTATTTGAAGCGTATCAGATCAACTCAGGATGCAGAGCTTATGCGAAAGATCTGTTGGGGAATTAACGAGATGCTCGTAATATCAATCCGGTGTGTAATCTTACCCCGTGAACGTCTCGAGGATTGAAAATACGTTATAGAAGCTACAAGGGTATCGCAGATGACTCCGTGAATTCAACATTTACAGCAGCAGTTGGGTCTATGTTTGCTTCTTTACGTTCTGATGGAACTCTCTCGAATACGGAACTGCCTCACGAATTATTCAAGAATCAGTGGGTCTGCACCCGCGAGCCATAAACCATACTACTGACGAGAAGACTACAGACCCGCGGCAGAAACTGTCTTTTTATTCCCAATTTTTGAATTGTTGCGCGCAAATTCGTTGTTTGCAACCATCATAACGGAGGACGATAAGGACACAAGCCCCCCCTTGATACATACCATTTTAACATTGTCGTCATATATTCTCACTCATGCTACCTCAACCTCATCACCGCGCTCACTCTCATATGCCAGTCTTTCTCTTCATACTCTTCTCGCATTAATAGAAACCGATGGGGTCGTGAGCGCCATGACTCATCCTTCTACAATAGTTATCCCGATCTGTCGTCAGGTGAAGTGTCCTGTTACAATTTGGTCCTTTAAACTAATAACCTTCTGGAAGAGACTGCCATATTTACCGATAAGCCAGGCTAAGCGGCCTGCAATCTGTGCACTACTGGATTGCTGTGTACTCTGGCTACGCCACAATATTCACAAACACCTTGAGGCTTATTGTTATCTGTAAGAGTATTGATTTATCTACTTGTTTAATACATATTAATATTGACGACCAACTTATAAGAAACTGTATCCAGATATGCCACCGCGTGGTCTGGTATCTTCAAGAGAGTCGGTTACGCTTAGGTTTGCCATCCATCTTCTGGAGCAATGGGCAGATTTACCATTTGTCTAGAATACACGTGGAAGGAGTTATGGGTTGCCCTTCTTGGGTTGTTGGGCTTTCTCACCAACAAAGTTGATAGCCTTGATACCACTGGTGGAGTTGAAATGATTGCACGCAAGGTGCGAGAGGAGCTCTCCTATGAACACCAATCAATCTGTCTCAATCATCGTTCCAAAGACTATGGTCTTGTTGGAGCTCTCTTTGGTCAAGTCGGATCGGTATCTGCCTTCCCCAGAAGCTCTACACCAGTTTATTGTACGCGATGCCACAAGTTTCATGATTCTGGATAAGGGTTGATTTAAGAGACATCTAGTACGAGCTCATTCGGTCTGCGTCAATTCTAAAGGGACAAGAGTCTCTCTTGAACTCCCTAATGGTGATCCCAAAGCCGCACACACGTCAAGCAACTTGGATCAAGAGGTCGACAGAAGCAGTAACGTCAATTACAGAAATCGTCAACTTTTACGAAGGCAAAGTAATCGAAGCGAATGCACGGACGGCCAAGGCAGCAATGGGTGTCGTAGCAAGGGAAATTGAGACACATGGATTGTACACAAAAAGGAGTTTAGACGACTTACCACAAGCTCCGTAAGTGAGAAATCTCGTGAAAGCCAAGAAAAAACTGACCACGGAATGCCGGAATTCCGCAGGGGCCATTCCGACGATATTCTCAGTTTCGTCCGCTTTGGATGCACTGATGGGCTGGCCCTGACAATGTGAACCTGATTCCGGTGTCTTGCCCCAAACAGTTTCGGTCTTACGTTTACGCGCTAAAGGTTTCGGCATCAAGCTCGTCGTGCAAGATGTCATTACTACTTTAGAAGATGCCAGCTTCCGTGAAGACCTTTGCGGTGTCCTTGTCCAATATCCTGATATCAATGGGTCCATCAAAGACTACACCTCTCTCGCAGATACGGTACATGCGGCCGGTGGTTTAGTAGTGGTCTCAACTGACCTTTTGGCTTTGGCTATGTTGAAACCTCCTGGTGAATGGGGTGCTGATGTCGTTCTGGGAAACTCTGCTCGTTTTGGTGTCCCTGCCGGATATGGTGGCCCTCATGCCGCCTTCTTTGCCGTTACGGACAAACTCAAGAGGAAGATGCCCGGTCGTCTCATTGGTCGAAGTCGTGACGCCACTGGACAGCCAGCTTATAGATTGGCTTTGCAAAGTTTGTCTCATCAATTTGCCTAATTTTACTTGAGACTTATGCAGCCACAGCGCGGGAACAACACATCCGTCGTGAAAAGGCTACTAGCAATATTTGCACCGCTCAAGCTCTCCTTGCCAATATGGCAGCTATGTATGCTGTCTATCATGGTGCAGCTGGCATACACAGAATTGCCGTCAAGGTTCATGGTTATACCCAAGCGTTCAAATCCGCCATAGAATCTTTTGGTTATCAGGTGGAAAATACCTCATTCTTTGACACCCTCACCATCGATACCTCTTTAGCTGGCCCTTACACTGTGTACAATGCTGCGCTTGCTGCCAACATCAATTTGCGCAAGATTGACGAGAAGCGCGTTGGGGTCACATTTGATGAAAGTTCCAATCCAAATGACCTCCTTACTCTTGTCAATGTCTTCGCATCCTCTGCAGGATCTGCCTCCAAAGCCACGCTCGCGGATTTCCAACAGCCACTACAATCAATCATCCCAGCGTCTTTGCAGCGTACCTCTCCATTCCTTTCACATCCTGTTTTCAATAAGCATCACTCAGAGACGGAGATGTTACGCTACATTAACCACCTTGCATCAAAGGACATCAGCCTGGTCCATAGTATGATTCCTCTTGGAAGCTGCACTATGAAATTGAATAGCACCAGCAGCATGATACCGCTCACATGGCCGGAGTTCAGCAATGTTCATCCATTTGCGCCTCGCGACCAAGTGATAGGATACGATACCATTATCAAGGTTGGTTCTTTACTCATCGTATGCAAATAGCCACTAACCATTTATTGGCCTGCTAGGAATTGGAACAAGATCTCTGCAAGATCACCGGTTTTCACGCTGCCACTCTTCAACCAAACTCAGGTGCCGCTGGAGAATACGCAGGCCTTTGTGTCATTCGCGCTTACCATGAATCACGGGGCGAAGGCCATCGTAACATCTGTCTCATCCCTCTGAGCGCACACGGAACCAACCCTGCTGTGAGTCACTGTTTTTCGGTTTTACCGCACCATCTGATAATGCATATGCAGTCCGCTGTGATGGCAGGTCTCAAGGTTGTATCGGTGAAAGTTCTTGCCAATGGCAATCTAGATCTTGGAGATCTCAAAGCTAAGGCTGAATTACATAAAGAAAATCTAGCTGCATTTATGGTTCGTTTGCATTATCGGCGCGGGGTGGCGCTACTATTCACACACCTCCGACAGATCACTTATCCCTCTACGTTCGGAGTTTTCGAGCCTGGTGTGCAAGATGTAAATAATCTGAAACTTTTGGTGATTTCTTCGGATAATGACGTTTTGTTCACCAGGCTTGCAAAGTCATTCATGATAATGGCGGCCAAGTTTATCTCGATGGTGAGGCTCATTGCTCAATAATAGGCATTATTTGATCTCTTTCAGGCGCCAACTTGAATGCTCAGATCGGTCTCACTAACCCCGCAACTTGTGGTGGAGATGTCTGTCATTTAAACCTTCACAAAACCTTTGCCATGTGAGCGCATACTTGAATATCGGAGAACACACTCAATTGACTTTGACCATCAGTCCTCATGGAGGAGGTGGTCCCGGTGTCGGACCTATCTGTGTTGCCGAGCATCTTGCCCCGTTCCTGCCGAGTCATCATGTACGACCTTCTGAAAGTCCCTTGGCCATAGATGCAACGGCAGCAGCTCCTTTTGGTAGCGCTTCAGTTGCACTCATCTCTTGGGCATACATCAAGATGTTGGGTGGTAATGGTCTCAGTGATTCCTCGAAGCTCGCCTTGCTCAATGCAAACTACATGGCGAGTCGTCTGTCAGGCTATTACAGTGTGCGATATACGAATGAGAATGGTCGCGTTGCTCATGAACTCTTGATTGATTTGGGCGAGTTCACTAAATCTGGTCTGAAAGTCATGGATTTCGCCAAACGTCTTCAGGTATGCATCCTGGATCTTATCAATTGTATGCCATTCACTCTCGGACAGGATTACGGATTCCATCCGCCCACTTGCTCTTGGCCAACTCCTACTTGCATGTTGATTGAACCCACAGAGTCGGAGACACTCGAGGAACTTGATAGGTAAGATCATCATCATGTCACGATGGATTTTTCTCAACTTTGTGTGCAGATTCTGTGACGCAATGATCCAAATTCGAAAGGAAGCCGAAGATGTCGTGACTGGGAAACAACCCAGGGATAACAATCTCTTGATTAATGCTCCTCACACGATGACGGTAATCGCTTCTGATGCATGGAATCGGTATGTTACGATGAATATCGAGTCGTCTACCGTCTGACTGTGTTTGCAGGCCATACTCGCGTGAAACTGCGGCCTATCCCCTACCATGGCTCAAGGAGAAGAAGTTTTGGCCAACAGTGTCTCGCCTTGATGATGGTAGGATCTATGTCTTTTTTATTTTATTTCATTTGAGCTAATCATTCTTTCCAGCTTACGGAGACATGAATCTTGTTGTAAGTTATTCTACATGATATGCTTGAGAAATTGATTGAGCCGTTTCATAGTGCGACTGTCCTTCTGTAGAGGAACTAGCTTCTGGATAGATTTTTTCTTGGTTTCTTTTCTTGGGATTTCTTTTTGGCTAGTATCTTATATGTTAGACGGCCTTGCTCAGCCCTAATAGCGCCTTGCTCAACCATGCGCTTGTACAACTCACGACACTTGTTTGACATTTAGACAATATTGGATTGAATACATGACTGTTATTCTTGGACTGTGCGCAAATCGTCTGGCAATGTCTTCCACAACTCTGGCAAGTAGCGCTCCAGCCGGTTCAGCAAATCAGCCTCAACATGATTCCGCCGTGCAAACTTGATGAGAATGCGAGCAGTCTCGACGTTAGGTGGGACGGTGTTTTCGTTCTTTCCCATCTCCATACACACGATCCTCAACGCCTCGTTCAAGTGGTTCATCCGGCACAGACACTCGACCCACGAGTTCCAATTGTGCAGGTTGAACGAAAAGTGATCGCGGGACAGCTGTGAGAAGACCTTGTTTGCAATCTCCGGTGTGCCTGCGTACCCACAGGCATCGAAGATGATGCTGACGCTGACGTGGTCAAAGCGGCCAGAGATGTACATGGAGTTCCACACCCTGTATGCATCTCCGAAACACCGCAGACGCTGGTACGTGTTCATCAACTGGTTCCATAGCGGCTCGTCCGGGGAGACCGCCACGTCCAAAGTGAGGAAATCGTGTACCCGACGGACGGAGGTGATGAGCTGGTCGATGTGATTGGCGGTGATGCGGGAGCGGTACTGGGTAGGGATGGAACCGAGCTTGTGGAGGAGGATGGTGTACACCTCGTTTGTGATTTCGAGACCGGCGAGCCGCATATCTGAGACGATGTCAAAGTAGTTGGGTAGTGAGGGGACGGGGAGGTCGTTGTTGAAGGAGAGTTGACAAAAGGCGTTGAGGACGCCGGCGTAGCCTTTCTCGTCGAGGGCGGATCGGAGGCCGTAGTAGACGTCCATGGCGTCCTGGAGGGTTTTGGCGCGGCGCATGAAGAGGACGATGATGGAGCAGGCGTTCTTTTTGTCGATGGCCATGGTGAACTCCTCCATGTCGTCTAGGAGCTCTTTTGCAACGGGGATATACTTGTCGAGATTCTCAGAGGCGGCAATGCCTTTGAGGAGGGTATTGTAGATGGCTGGATCGGGACCTGGGGCATGCTCGGTCCGGGTTTCCTTGGTCTTTAGGTTTGGGGGCGCAACGGCTGCGAGGTCGCGATAGATGGCGAGAGCCTTGTCTAGGCTTTCGTCGGTGGGTGATCGACAGAGTACTCGGATTATGGGGTGGACTAGGCCGGCATCAGGAAGGATACCGGCGGTTTTTGACTCTTGGTAGATTGAGAGGGCATTGTCAAGGAGTCCTGCTCGAACGTTGTTTGAGATCAAGACAGAGTATTGATCGACGGAGGGCGGCACGTCGAACTTTTGTTGGATCTTGCGGGCGTCGTCAAGGCTGGTGGAAGACCGCAGGATGGCGCGAAAGATATGGGGAGTTGGCTGGCAGCCTTTTGGCTCCAACACCCGAACAAAGTAGTCGATTGCTTTCTCGACGCCTTGGGATTGTGCAACGGCAGCAATCTCATCGTTCCACTCTGTAAAGTGAGTCTTGTGTGGATCGGAAAAGTTGCGGCGGTACTCTTCGCGTATTTGTTTGGCGCGTTTTTCGAATCCGCGCTCGACGTAGGCATTGTAGAAGAGGTCGTCGATGGAGGGATCGTACGAGAGACCCTCGAGTTTCATGTCGTCAAACATGGAGGTAAAGGTCAGCAGGTGTGGGACTTTGTCTTCCTGGGTTGCCTGAGCCCAGCGAGAGCGGATGAGATACTTGAAAGAGTCGTTGGTGGGCCTGCAGCCTGTCTGACGCATGGTGCGGATGACCTGGCGGACGTATTTGAAGGGGGAGATGCGGACGCAGGCGTCGAGAAACAAGTGGAACTGGTCGAGGGTCGGGGTGAATGGAACGGGGCGCTGGGGCATGCTGTGGAGCCAGCGGTAGACGGTGTGGTCGTTTGCGTGGATTATGAGAGCGCGGATGATGGCGGTGTGGATGTCGATGGTGACTGGGATGCCAAAGACGGTGGGCATGTGTGCGAGGATTTCCTCGATGCGCTGGAGGTCGGGGGGGCGGGCGGAGGTAGCGAGGACATGGAGGAGCTGGAGGAGCTGGTCGCGGGTGAGGGTGGACGGGGGCGCGCTGGAGGACGTGGAGGGGATCCGCTGGAGGGCAGAGACGAGCTTGGGGTAGTAGGCGTGGATTGCAGACAGCGGCGTGTTTGACGACAGCCGCGCCATGAGCGTCGATCGGATGAGGTCCACATCCGACGAATAGCTACGAGAGACGCTACGACATTGACCAGAGCCCAGCGCGAGTTCATCGACATTCCCCAGCAGTTTGCCCGCGATGGCAACCAGGTATTCACCTCCCTTCTCGCCCCACACCCCGCTCACACTCCTCCAGTTCTTGACTCGCTGCACAAAACCCTCCCAGACTGGTACGTGTCACCTCGCCACTCGCTCGTCCAACTTCCAACACACCCCAGAGTTTACACAGATATCCAAGGCCGTCGCCATTGGCTTTGGCGTCATGGGGTTCATTGGCTACTTTGTAAAGCTTATCCACATCCCAATGTGTGTATACGTGTCTTCTTTCTCGAACCTTGCTGACTGTCATCAGAAACAACATCCTTGTGTATGTTCTTTGTGATGTTTATCCTCCTATTGCTCACACATTACCAGTGGGGGCGCATAGTCTATATGTAATTTACAAGTCTACCAGTAGCAACCCGAATCTCGACGTGGCCTTTGCCAACTCCACAGCAGGCTGGAACTGTCCCTCAGGCGCTCCAAACCGCAACAGTCCTGACCCGGTTTGTGGCAAAAGTGTGGCAAAAAGTGTCTGTGTCCGTAAAAGTGCATCTCTCGCGCTCGTATCCAGCTAGAAAAAATCAGCACGCATTCAGATACTTGACAGTAGACTGACATTTTCCTCGAGGCACTTCCCCGTCGCAAGTTTTTCAAGAAAAGCCATGTCATACAGTGACTGCAGACTGCCTTCATCCCTCGTTAGCTCGGTAATAAAATGCTCCAAAGTAGCCTTGACCACCGCCGCCGGAGCACCCAATTCCTGTACCGACGTACACAGTGTGAGCAGAGATTGTACCAGTCCAGGAGATGGACCGGAAGGTTTCAATGATGCTGTGTCTAATGAGTCCTTGGTAAAATGAGAAAAGCAGCACACATACCTGCGAGCGCAGGGTGTATTGGACGCCGAGCGATGCGGTGTTCGCGCACAATTGAAGAGACCGTATATGTTCGCCAGCGAGCCACAACACGGTCATGCAATGCAGCAGTTGTCTTGCGGAAATCTACGAAAAATCAGACGCCATACAATCCCAAACTGCCAAAGTCACCTTGCCCAACAGACGGTTGACATCCAATTTCCCCAATAAAAGGTGACGAGGTTGAAAGTGCGTCTGATACCCGGCTGATAAACACCAGACCATCAGTGTTGGATACCTGCTCGGCGCTCTTCTCCAATCTTTCAATGACGTTTGCACACAGTGCATCAGCGTCTGGTCTATACGTCGTCTCGAGCTGTTTCACCAATTCTCTATCCTACAGATATCAGAACAATATAAAAGTCGAAAACAATTAGCACGAACGGTGACTCGGTACCAGCCATGACATGTGCAAGGTCCTGCCGAATCGTCCTCGCGCAACTTTCCAACGTTGCCAAAACATCATCCAGCAACACCGTGCGACCCACAAGTTGCCGACGTAGCGCGCTCGTGTACTTTTGAAAGGAGGTATCCGCTAATTGTGAAGAGTTGGGTATAGGTGGTGCATGGAATAAAAAGTTGACTGGAGATGTTCTCGTTAGCAGCACACCTTGACGTTTAGTTTTGTTATTTTCAGCCAACGATAGCAGAATCGAATCGAGTCTCTCGCTGAACGAATCGATGCTCCCCGCAAGCTTCGTCCTCCAAATCTCCGCCACACGTTGCCGACACGACTCGTCAAGAATTTTGGTCATTTCAAAGACCTCGCTCTTCTCCAGCCCTGATGTGGTCAGCCATCGTAGTGTCGCAGCTCTAACACTCCAAAGCTCTTTGACACTGTGCAAGTCGGCGAACCATATTGATACAGCTTTTTGAAAGCTCGAAATGGACGTTTGGAACCATTCGCTGAGTTTTTGGGTGAATTGCGAAAGTCGGATAGAGGAGGATGACGAGTTGAGGTCCACGTAGGGTTTGTATGATCTGAGATCAGGTGGAAGGAGAAGAAAATGGGTAGAAGAAGGCAAAGTAGTGAGCAAAGACTGTGTAGTCAAGTAGAGATCCGTCGACTGTCCATGTGTCGTATCTGCCGCGTCTGACTGGATGTGTTCCAGAACACGCCGTATCAGAGACGACTGGCAATCGTCCTCTTCTTCAAATATCGTTCGTGCAGTTTTCACAGTTCGGGATATCGCATCGAGAGTTATATGTGTCGCCTCTTTGATCTCTTTGACAGGTCGTCTGCGCAAATCTGATGATACCTGCTCTGCATGGCCATTTTGTTTCTTCGTCAACGAGTTGGGGGACTCGGAGTTGTATTTCCACGCAAGTGTGCTTTGTAACGTCTTTGACCTTTGTGCCAGAAACACGGAAAGGGTCTCCATTAACGGTCGGGAGTCCAGGAGATGTAGAGTGAGTAGTATCGCACATGTATCCTGTTGCAGTTTAGAAGATGAAAGAACAATATTGAATGCATATTCACCTCGGCAGAGGAACCATACTCCAGCAGAGAAAGCGTCGACTTGTGAATAATCTGCGAACGGAACTGGGCTACGGTATCCCACTGTCTTTGAACGAGCGGGAACTCATCCTGAAGCCAGTATCAGATAGCACAATACAGAGACGTGTAAACTAACGCACCAGCACTTCTATCCCCTGACTACTCCATGTTACGTCTTCTCGAACAAGTGCACGATGAACTACACGAGCCAACAGAAACAACCAAGCGGCGGGAAAGTACTTTTTTCGTTCAATGAGTCGCCACAAGTGTTCCGGCGCGTCTAGGAGCAGCTTTATATGTGCCGAGAGCAGCTGCAAAGTATGTAGATGTGCATCTGGGTTTACACTTCAGTAAGGATGCCTTACAAGCTGACAGAGTCCACAAACCTTTTCCACTTTCGAGGGAAGGTCGCTGTGGTAAAGGAGGCTCCTCTTGTGATAGTATCGTCTCTTTCGTCTCGTCCAAAGCCTGCTTTACACGCTGAGCGGATGTTGCAATTGCAATAATGGACGTTGAAGCTTGCAAAAGGTCACGGTACCGTTCTCTGCGCTTTCAAAATACACCCTTAACATGTCATATGAATCCCCCATAGCTCAAATCACGCACCCGACCATGAGCCGGAGTTCCTCCTGCTTCGCATCTGCATCCGCTCTGCGAAATCGTCATATTCGTGAACGCGCTGAGGGGAGAAGGGAAATGGGACCGGGTTACCTCAAGCGCTGTTGTGTGATTTTCACAGAGGAGATGGTGTGTTTTGTGAATAGGTCGTCCGGGTCTACGTCAGTGCCGTGGGTGTCATCGACCGATGGGCCTTTAGACACGGTCATGGACAGTGCACGGTTGCTCAAGGTCGCTTGCTTCTCGGGGGGTTGTAGGAGGGTGACATGGCCATTTGCTATTGTCGGCGCAGAGGTGCTGGCTGTGATAAGAGACGAGTGTCGAGACATGATATTCGCAGCTACGTGACGGTCCTCGATGACATCCAGAAATTACTCTTACGTAATCAACACGTCAAGTACACCCATGCATCCAAGGCGGTTTAAAACATGAGAGGCATTAAACGATAGCTTATAACAAGTTAACATAAGTAAAGACATGGAAGAGGTACAGTCGCATTGCTATCGGCTTTCGCTTGCTCGTCCCTTTTCCAACGCGTCATCATCACTTCCTACGGGGTTTTGTCGCTCAACATTCGAGGGTTTGGCAGACCCTGTGATTGCCTGAGGGGGGATGCGAGGGGCGTGTATAGGGTTGGACGTGGAGCCACCCACGGGTGATGCTGAATTGGCAAGTCGTTGGTCCAGCGCTTTCAATGCCAGTGCTCTGCTCAATTGTCAATATCATGCGGCAAATGGAAGTATGGTAAATGTATACCTTCGACGTTCCGCCTCCGCTCGAGCCGAACCAGGTACTTGGCTATAAGACCCAATTTCGACGTCACCATTCGAAGTGGGAATCAAATGGAATCGAGTTGCCAAGTTGAAAACAAAATTACCCAGATGGGTCAACGGTTTGCTGGAGAGAAAGGTGGTTGATAGAGTTCAACTGTGTCGAAAGCAAACTTACTGAAGCAGCGGAGGGAACCAAGAGATGAGTGAAAATGTTTCACTTCGGTCGCCATATGTGACAATGCCGCCTACACTGTCGCCGATGTGCTTTTTATAGAAACGGAGGTATACCCAGCCAACGAACCATCCGAATTGGATGACGATCCATGGGCACTGGAAGCCCACAAAACACAGAACGGTCGACAATGTGAGGTAGGCCATAGGCAACGTCTGGACACAAGTAAGAAACCAATTTTGACATGAGAATGCAAAAATTTAACCTTCACGCGTGTCTTGATGAATCCAAATACTTGAACCTGATGTTCGGGTATTAATTGCGTGAAGGCTACCAGAATTGCAATCTGGAGCGCCATCTGGCCGTGGTACCGCATTCCGTAGCTGAAAAAGAAACATCACGGTTATTATCAAGATCAAAGAGACACCCTTGCTCACAGGAAAAGGTCGGCATTGCTGGTTGCGATGAATTCGATCCAATTCAAGCCAAAGGCGATGACATTTGAGAGAGCAACGGAAACAACTATAAACTTGAGCGTCTCTATACTTCCCCATAGTCTCTCTAAATATTTAAGGGATGCCGGCACGAAAATCATGGATGCAACGAACTGAAGAACATCAGAAATGGGCGTGACACAGCGCACGAGATTGACGCACCTCCCAGATCGAGGGTTCTACAAACATGGATGTGACAAGTGTCCATGGATGGAATAGAGCTGTGCCAGGAACTACTAGCAGCCAGTCTACAGCTTCTGCTTCCCAACCTTTCCAATATGACCAGCCATAGATGCTGGAGAATATGATCGTGGTCGCAGTGAAAATACGGGTAACGGGGGGTATCGACTGCATCAGAACCAGCGGTGAAGATAGTACAGCCATTGATGCTGCCACCGCAAGGGATACAGGGGGGTACGGAAATCGCTTAGGAGGAGGACGGGAGGATTTTGGCGGTGTCTTTAAACTTTGCAGTTTGAGCCCGTAGCACGTGCTGATTCCTTTTCGAGGATGAACGTCACGATCCCCACATCACTTTCTTCTCTCTACTTCCACGACCCTCCTTTGTTCAAAGGATGTCGGCTTATGACATACGCCCTGGCGGCTCCCTCAAGCTGAAGGGCGGAGTAGCTGAGGGCGGGATTGTGAAAAAGTGAGTATAAAACTCATCATGTTGCACATAGATTTGACATCATCATCTATCTAGAAAGAAGAAAAAGTCCAAATCTAAAGTTGACTCTGAGAAGAATGAGGATCGCGAGAAATTAAAGAAGTTACTTTTTAGTGAAGATATAACCAGCGAGTCTCCTGGGAGCGGTGGTAGTTCTCCTGCTCCCAGCGGTAGTTCTTCAAGGAAGACAGAGGCTGAGAAACGTTTTGAGGAGGCGCAGAAGCGCAGGGTACGTTTGAGCACTTCAGGCATTGTCATGTCTAACTTATACTCCCCAGCTCGCAGAACGCGTCGCCAAATTGGCCAGCAAGACGCACAAGGAGCGTGTCAGCGAGTTCAATAACCACCTGGAGTCTCTCAGCGAGCACCATGACATTCCCAAGGTAATTGGATGTATTTCACGACGTTGACACTTATCTCACGCCTTTCAAAAATCAGGTTGGCCCAGGATAAGACCTTGCAAGTTTGCGCTTTCGATGTTACCGTGTCCGGGTACACGAGTATCAAGGAGCATTGATTCCACTGACTACTGGCATTGAGACGTTACATTTCGATCTCGAACAGATGGCAACAATAGGAAAGGCTTATATTGGGTCTTATCAGGGTTGAGAACGGCGTGTCGGAACAAGGCTTATGTATTGTAGTAATAATATTTGTTCCAGTCGAAAATTCGATTGTGGCAATTCCTTGACTTAACGTCGTTCCCCATCGTTTTTCACGCAAAACCTTCCCGTTGATGGCGACAAGCACACCTATCCCACCAAAGAGCCATATCTGTCCACCGTCGGACGCACCGCATCCTGCTGGGCGCTGGGAAACGCTGTTTGTCTATTCGTTCATCTGTAAATTCACCAACCTTCGGGACAAGCTTGATGGGCTCGAATCACCGATGGAGTGCGCCTTTTCGTGTCATTGACGGGTCGCCCGCTGACGTGTCCATTTCATCGGGGTTGTACTACGTCTAGTTTGGAGGATGCAATCCTCTCACCAGAGCCAAATGAGATACTTAGCCAGGTTCTCCAATACTTTATCCTCAACCTCAAGCCTCAAACGCGTAATTTGAGGTGAGGGATTGTACACTCACACCGTTCTATCGCTGCAGAAGACTCAATCAACGCTGCGTAACGCCAGCACAGATCAAATAGCTACTACTGTAGCTTCGGTTCTTGCAGAGTATTTTAAGACCTCTGAGCGGACTGTATTCTGGAGCGAGGATCTGCAAAGGAACGTGGATCCTTTTGAATGCCTTGAAGGTGGTTTTTTTACCGCGAGTTGGGACTTTAAGGTATGTGTCAAGGCATACGCACTATCGATACATCATTTACGAATATATGACATATTGTGTCTTTTTTAGCTCAAAATTCTTCGCCAGCTTGTAGAGCTGCAGCTCTGCCATAATGCAGACATAAGGGCGACGATCGATCGCGCGTGGGGCGTGTCCCAGAGCAAACATAAGAAAAGAGATGCGGCGACTGCACCACCAGATCCTTCTGACCCGAAAAGTCTTGCAAAACTCCAGCTGGTTCCCATCGGTCAGGATTCAAAGCGCACGCGTTATTGGGTGGGAGATGGTCCGTGCACGTTCATTTACAGCTCTCCCCTTCTTCATCTCCTATTTGCTTATATTTACGGATATCTCAATTCTTGCCTTAAAACCCATCCCATCGCGGTCATTGCCGTTTGCTGTAAGATTCCTGATACGTTTTTTTTTTGGTTCACTACAGATTCGCCACGCGTCTTTACCTCGACAAATCCTTGGAAAGTCACTTCAACTTTCAACGTAGCTTCGACCACTCGGGATGAATATCTGGTTTTGATTGAGAGCCTGAAGATGTTAAAACCTCCAGACCTCAAGAAAGGCGAAAGACGGTCACGTCATGACGCGGCTCATATTCAGCTCATTGCTGTGCTTGAAGGTCGAATTGAAGCTATCGATGAGGAATTAGCGGTAAGTTTTCACATTTGAAAGCAAACCGAGTTACAACTTCGCCGTTCCGAACAATTCCAATTTTCTCTTTCCGGTTGTGGTCGGAAAAGTTGATTGATTACCCTGTTTCTCATCTAGCGCG
Source organism: Termitomyces sp. K1Aa (assembly GCA_018221735.1). Classification (NCBI taxonomy): domain Eukaryota; kingdom Fungi; phylum Basidiomycota; class Agaricomycetes; order Agaricales; family Lyophyllaceae; genus Termitomyces; species Termitomyces sp. K1Aa. Next base: position 140,254 of record JABAJX010019808.1, read on the forward strand.
TAGCGAAAGTGCGAAAAAGGATTGAGCAACGCGAACAACGTGAACATCGCAAACTGTTGTTGGCACAGGCAGCGGAAGTTCGTGAGACGCGGACACGTCGGCAAACGCAACGGCCAGATTATGTATATGCCAATGCTTACGATAGTGAGGCAAGTCATGTCACAAAATCCTCTTCGATTCTTACTGATTTGCTAATTTTGGAACTCAGGAGGATGCCGATGAATACACATATCAGGATGAAGATGTGCAGGATGAGGAATTCGATGAAGAGGACTTTCTCAATTTCCGCGATGCACCGAACGGTTTACCCAAACGCCGCAATATGGCTTTTTCGGGCGAACGGCGGCGTTCAACACGTACTACAGCTGCAAAACTGAATGAGAATGGCAAGCGCGAATCATCGGCCGAGTCATGGAGTCATTGGCGCGGAGAACGGCGGTCGTCTCGGTTAGCTCCCGACGTCAATTTGGATGCAAACCGTGCAAAACGAGCGCGGACGGAAGACAGTACCCTGAGTACTAATTCTGCCGAAGCAGCGTCTACGTCGACGGGTGGCGCGCCTCAGAATGGTCTCAGGCTGAAGAGCTCTGGTGCAGCTGCATTGAAGCCGAATGAGATCGCACTGGAGCAAATAGCAGGGAAAAAGAAGTCAAAGTTTTGGGTGTATGCCGTTGAGCCGGCACCCAACGCACCACAACCTGCGGAGAACGACACGAGCCATTGTGCAGCGATGATCGAAATCAATGGCGACGGTAGTCTCATTGGTGTTGACCTAGACGAGTCTGCTCACTCTCACCAGCTTGAAAATGGTATGAAGATGGACTTGGACAGAAGTCTGGAAGGCAGCTTGTCACCATTGAACTCGTAGTTTCCTTCGACTGGAGTTTTATGTAAATCGTTTCTTTGTCTATTTTTCCTCATGTCCATCTACGCATCATCAGCATTTACACCACGGCAACATACAATTTTAATCTAGGTAGAACGTCTGTATAATAGAGTGTTTTGTGGGCGGGACGTGTCGACCAATCAGAGTGCTTGTTGACAAAGCTCACGCGGGTACCGAGTATCGGCCCAGCAGTATTGTGCACTCGCTCCCATGCTCCCCAAAAGGGCGGCTTCCAATTTCTACGCTTCTGTGCACAGGTCCTTTCGCTGCCGTGCCTGCCGCCGTCTCACCCCCTTTCGTTCCCTCACCACTCAGTCCAAGTTTTCGACTATCCCTGCATCACCGGATGATGCTGCCCTCGTTTCCCTCTTCGACCAACCAACCCCGACCTTCAAACGATCCCCTCTCTCCACTACGGGCCTATTTGGACACTCATCACTCACCAGTCCTGATGCACTTATATCGTTAGCCGACGCAACGCTAATTCGCGTACAATTACTAACGAATCGCATTCTACGCGCGCGCGAATCCCGAGATGAGCTCCTCAAGGTAGTAAAGAATTTGGACAGGCTCAGTGACATGTTGTGCGGAGTCATAGATCTCTCAGAGCTCGTTCGAAACGCCCATCCAGACCCGATGTGGATCAGAGCAGCAGATCATGCGTACGACACTCTCTGCGAATACATGAACGTTCTTAATACTCATGTCGGGCTATACGAGGTATGTTTGTACCCTCGCTGTCCACTCTACCTTATTTACACCCCTACGCATAGGTACTGAAAGCTGTCATGACAGATCCCTCCATCGTGTCAACGCTGAGCCCCGAGGCCTACAAAACCGCCCTAATTTTCTGGCTTGACTTTGAAAAGTCCGCCATCGACCTTCCGGACGCTCAACGAAAGCAGTTTGTGTCGCTGTCGTCAGATATACTGGCGCTTGGCCGAGAGTTTTTGAATCAGTCCAACTCTGCCCGCCCTCCTGCCTCCATAAAAGCCTCCGACCTCTTAGGCCTCAAAGACGATGGAATGGGGGTCAGATTGAAACTCCAGGCCAAGTTCACTAAGCGTGATCTCCTCGTCTATCCAGGTTCTCTGCAAGCGCAAATGATCATGCATTCTGCTCCTTCGGAAGAACCACGGCGGCGGCTATATATCGCAGCAAATTCAAGCACTCCAGAGCAGATCCAAATATTGGAGAAGCTGTTAAAAACTCGCGGTGAACTAGCAAATCTTGTTGGGAAAGAGAGTTATGCGGCCATGACCCTCAATGATAAAATGGCCAAGACGCCAGGTTTGTTTACTCTGCATACAATATTCGCTGCTCTGCTAACGGCATTTTTGCAGCTAATGTGCTTCATTTTCTCGATACATTAATGGATCATACCCGACCATCCGCTCAAAAGGCTCTTCAGGCGCTGCAGGCGCGAAAACAAGCACACCAAGGAACCTCTACACTTCCTACTATCCAAGCATGTGACCGTGATTTCTACTGTCCCCCAGAGCCGCCGGCACCTCCGATACCACTTCCAACGCTCACGGTTGGCACTGTATTTATGGGACTATCTCGACTATTTAGACATTTATATGGTATCTCATTACGACCAGCCGATGTAACATCAGGGGAGGTGTGGAGTCCTGATGTCCACAAACTAGAAGTTGTCGATGAGGAAAGGGGTGTTATTGGGTGGATATATGCTGACCTGTTTGCACGGAGAGGGAAGCCGGCTGGGGCGGCTCATTACACCGTTCGCTGTTCACGGAGAGCCGACGACGACGACGAAGTAGGCGATGGGACTGCAGTGGGACACGAGCTCCGTATTCTCGAGTCCCAACATTTTGAAGCTGTCAAACGCCATAGGTTACCTGGTCAAGATGGAGTGTATCAGCTTCCTGTGGTGGTTCTTCTCTGCGAGTTCATGCGGCCGTCCATTACGAGGGGTCCTACAGTACTGAAATGGCATGACGTTCTAACATTATTCCACGAAATGGGTCACGCAATGCATTGTGAGTTTTACTTACCTTTGAAACGAGATATTCTTAATTTCATGCTATCCTTAAAGCAATGATTGGGCGCACAGAATATCAAAATGTCTCTGGCACCCGCTGTGCCACAGACTTCGTTGAACTGCCCTCAGTACTTATGGAACACTTCCTCAACTCCTTAACAGTCCTTTCCCTCTTTGACATCGAGGGAACCACCGCCGTGCGCCAAATCGGCAACCACCACGCCGATCCATGCAACTCCATCGACACTTACACCCAAATCCTCCTTTCCACAATTGATCAAATTTACCACTCTCCCGTAGTCCAGTCACAAGACTTCGATTCAACCGCAGAACTTGCAAACCTGCACAACACGCGAGGACTCATTCCTTACGTACCCGGTACATCTTCCCAGACCCAGTTTGGACACCTCTTTGGATATGGTGCGATGTATTACTCGTACCTTTTCGACCGCGCTATCGCTTCACGGGTATGGCAGAATGTCTTTTCGGAAGACCCACTCAATCGGGAGACAGGGGAAAAGTATAAGGGTGAGGTTCTGCGGTTCGGGGGTGGAAAGGATCCCTGGAAGATGGTGAGTATGCTTCTTTCTGCGCCGGAGTTGGAAGACGGGGACGCAGAGGCGATGCGGGAAGTTGGTAGATGGAAGATTGAGGATGAGGTTGGACTCTCTGGAAGACATTGATTGCACTTGATTTCGTAGTTGGTAATGACAGTGCATCGCGTGCAAAGTAAAATCGATTCGTACCATGATTAGTAAGGCATAAGACATAGACAGCATAGACAACATAAGAATAAAGTAATTGATAATGTGGATGATATGTGATTGTGTGACTATCGATACAGTGGTTCCAATGCAAATCAAATAATCGGAGCGTATTTTAGGGAGCTGGCCAAGCCATAGTTCAATGAAACATCTACGAAGGAGAATTGAGAGGAGGGGTAAATAGTATAAGCAAGCAAAGCTTACTATACTATACAAAGAGGTCATCTTTCTGAAGCTCTAACGCCAATCTTTGGGCTTTCTCGTACGCTTCCCGAAATTCTTTCTCCTTCTCTTGTCTGGCCTTGTTCTGAGGGAGAGTAGGCAATGAAATTACATCAGACGACGGCAGAAAGTCTGCATTTTGTGAGAAATCAAAGGATGCGAGTAAATTATTGCTGCCCGCAACCGCAAACCCGTCATGATGTTTCATAAATATATTGTCGTGATCCTGGTTGAGGGTACTTGAGAAATCCCAAGTCTGATTCGAGGTAGGATTGAAGGGTATCCCGGCAGGATCGACTATGGAGGAGTTTGAAAGACCAAAAAAACTTTCAAAGTGCAAAGGCTGTGGGGACACGTGACAGTTCACAGCGTCTTGTGTCAAGGCTTTAGGAAGGGATCCTATGTAGAATATTATGGTTATGACCTAATTTCGCCAGAACAGAAAGGGTCACACCTTTCCCCACAAGATTGACCGATGGAATCGACTGTCCTAAGTTGTTCGAAGGCGAACGCAAGTCATTCCAGTCGAAGTCGAACTCATTCCAGGGCACATCCACGTCCGGATCATCAACTACCTCTATTGTCCGGGGTTCGATGGATTGTTCTGAATCTTCGTGAGAAGTTATTTAGAAGAACATGAGATCTAACCATGAGAAGAGGACAAAGACTTACTGGAGGATGAGTCGGTCGGCGTCTCGCAATCGAAGTCAGTAAAGTTGCCCAATTCAACTGAGAAGCCAGAAGGGCTAATTTCACCAGCCTCGGGGCGGTCAAAGACTTGCTGAAACCAACCGTCAAAAGATGTCTCATCAAACAAAACATTGTTGACAGTGGGAAGGGGATCGGAGACAGTTTTCAGGGGGCAACCGGCGGAAAGGTGGCGTGGACGTTTCTGGGTGCCTTGGCCAGCATCAGATTCAGATAGACGGCGCTTCCTACTTATGGTAGTAAGAGTGATTGAGGGTGTGAACGGTGTTTTTATGGATTCAGTAATTTGAAGAGGTTCGTCAACTGACGCTGCTGGGGAAGGAAGGCCTACGTAGAAGACAGAAGATGGGGTCAATGCCTCCAACCTGTCAGTTGATGAATAAATTGTTGGACACATAACTGAGGATTCAAATACCTAGAGCGTTTTACTTGCCTGCCTTCCTCGTTTGGGACATGTTCAGCAGACTCGACGGACATATTCCGACGTTTTCGGTTGGTAATGGATATGGGATGAGCAAGGACAGTGTCGACCTCATAATCACAGGGTACAGGTGACGGGTGTGCGGGTTCGGGAGATCGGTCGGGGGACGGATACGAATATTTATCCTTCTTTAACTGTGCCTTACGCAGTCGCTCGGCTTTGGCCTTTGCCTTAGTATCTGGTGTGAGATCCTTGACAACCGAAGCGAGGGTTGTAGCTAAAATAGTCTGGTCGAACTTATCAGAATAGAGTTCCTTCGCATTCTTCATGATGGAGATGAACGCGTACTCGGCGCCTTGGCTTAGAGAGAGTTTTTCGTCGTTGGCAAAGAACCTAGTGGCGGCATCGACGATGTCAGCCCGTTTATTGCAGAAATGAGCTTTGCGCGCTGCATTCCAACCAATGCGTTTCCGAACATCTTGGAACCAGTTATCAACGTCTTTTCGTGCAGAGCCTGTCTTTTGAGCGATGGTATCTCGAACTGTAATGGAGGGATATGGATTATGGACATTCTCCACTAACCAGTCGTGAGATGGCTTGATATACGGAGGAAAAGTCGTTTCCAAAAATGAGGAAGTAGGAGGCAATTCGAGAATGGAGGATGTCCCATCGAGTAAAGATGACATGAGTCTTTCCGCCAAAGCATCGATATCCATGAAGGTCTTCATTAGCCGCGCTACTCTGTCAGCTAAAGAGTGAGCTTTTGTTATGGTGGAGGGCTTCAAAGCGTTTGCTTCTAGGGCACCCTGAAGGTCATCGTTGAGAGCGGTCCAGCGACGATTGAAAAGGTCAAGTGATGCTCGATCAACAAGAGGTTTCAGAAGCTCCTCTTCAAAAGAGAATATACGCTCTAGACAACGAGTATCAAGGCCGTTATCCATGGCGTGGGTTGGTATGTAAGTCAAGTAGTGAGTAAATCAATCCGTTTGAAGACTCTCAGTGAAGGTCAGGTCACTGGTTTGGTCGTGTTTATACAACAATGCCCATTGTGCTTATATCAGCAAACAATATCGATCAAGACTCGGAGGCCGTGCTTTCTCCAACAGTCAGTCCCTCGATGTATCGATCCCAGCAACTTCAGAATCTTTTTAGTGATGTTGCGCAACGCATGCAGCTTCCGTGCTCTTCTCATCTCCTGGAAAACGTCCGCATTGGTGCCCTGTCCCCCAATTCTGCAGCGTCTAGTGTCACTCCTCAACTTATTGCGTGTATCAATGCCGCCAAGGATGTTCACGATATCTGTAATAAACTCAATCTATCTCAAGATGTATCTTCCGTTGCTGAAGGATCGCACGATAACTGGACCGCCGCCCATGAACGACAGGCCCAAGCTTGGGCAGAAGATGCCCTTCATCGTGTCCGCGAGGCAATCACGAAGCGCACATCGTCGTCTGAAAAAGTCGACAAGGGGGAAAAGCCTACTTTCAACTACGCATGTGATTTTTTTCCCAGTTAAAGATCAAGTTAATGATGTCGAACAGGAATATACACCACTTTTGGATAAATACTTTGAATTCAATGCATACCCTTCTGCACCTGACAGGTCAATGTTAGCCAGAAAATCTGGAATGACGGCGCGACAAATTGAAGTTTGGGTGATGACTATATATCATTTCTATGACTCTCTCCACTGACTTGCCTACTAGTTCCAGAATCATCGCAATCGAGCTAGAAAAGAAGGGAGGAAACTTCGCAGATTATCTGAGAATCCACTTCCTCGAGAAATACCATTAAAATCTTTAGAACACACTATGCCCTTTTTCACAATACCGAATCATGAACGGAACCCCTCTCATATCCCGGACAAATCCATATCTCTAGAAACGTGTGGTGAAAATGAAATTGTATGTATTAAAGTCGCTTTTACCATACATATGCCAAATTAATTGCCAGTTGCCCACGCCAAAATCTTCACTTCCCGATATTCTAGATCCACCTCGGCCTGATCATGCATTTCCTTCAGTATACCGATGTCCAACAGACGTTTGGATCGCCAACACGAGAGTATACAAGTTTGCTTCTCCGGTGTGGCCTCGAAAATCCACATCTGCACGACCCATCGTCGAAACACCGATAAACATGGCAGAATTCATCATTGACTTCAATCAAAAGCTTCGTTTGGGGGCACCTGTATCTAAAGGAGCCCGGACAAGAAATGGCTTTTGGTGCGCTTTCAGGTTTACTGTTCCACCTTCCGCCCCTCATCCGGCCCTCATCCGGTACCCCCCTTCGAATTCCGAGTTTATAATCTCTCCCGCTTCTCCTTCATTCATTACTATCTCCACGTCTAGTCCTTTACGAGTGGCCAAATCCCCTTTTGAAAGTTACAACGGGAAGACCACACACCGGAATCCAACTCCTCTTCCAAAACGCGCAGCCCAAAGTACGCCTCCAGCGCTTCGTTGCGCAAGTCCCGCTTCTTGCAACTTCCCAACATCAAAATCATCTCCCACCTCGCATTTATGGTCAAACATGTCAGATGTATCACTCTGGAGCTGTTCTTCGTCTTCCAGTTGTTCTTCGCCCTCTTCGAGTGGGCCTTCAACACCTTTCACATCTCCTGTCCCACTAACGAATGCCAATACGTTGACCATTTCCACACTCAGTGATTCGTGGACAAAAACAATCATAGGTGATGATTTTGAAATAAAGCAAGGATGTCTACTTCAACCTCTTCATATTCAAACGTCTTGTTGAGACGGTCCCTATCATGTCTTCTCTCCTCTTTATCATTTTTGCTTATCTATACATTATAAAACAGTTAATTGACATTCACTGTAACACCACCATTTAAGACTTTGCTGTCCCGTAAAAACTATGCTGTAGTGAGTTTTCATAGACCTTCACTTTGTACCATTTATGCTTGAGAACCGTTCTTAGGACATTGACACCCTTGTGCCGTTGTGTATGTAATCTGTGGAATTTGATCCAGTAACAATTCAAATTTCAAGCTTCAAGGGCTAGCAGCGGGGTCCTACATGTGGACGTCTTGAGTAAATCAAACCAAGTAGCGGCCGCAGGATCTAGAAAGTAATGATTTTCTTGTGACTACTCTTTTTTTGCTTACCTCAGCTTTGGGTAAGTCATTGTTCCCCCTTGCTATTATTCTTTGATGATAGCCTCTTGTTAGCCTGCGGATTCATCTCTTCCTTACTCATCTCCATGCCTTCATAAAAGCCTCCGCTTCATTGGGCACTTACCCAGCTCGCAGAACGCATACCGTTGCCATTTTCGGGATCAAATGTGGAGACTACTTTCGATGATGCCATTCTTTCTACCCTTTCTCGCACCTCTTTCCACAAAAGAAGCAGAATAATGGTTCAGGCACAGACGTCTAGTAGAAGACCTGAGAATATGCGCCAATTGGCTGATTCTTGCGTTTCTTGCGTAGCGTAGCAACTGGACGCATTGATCATGAGGAGTATGCTGGAGTATGAGCGACTGATTAGATCTTGGGACATTGCCCACGCAAAGCAATTTCAGGCTCGGGTCGATGCCCTAACCTCTGCTGTCGCAAAGTACAGATCGACACCATCTGGCGGAAAAGAAGCTGTAAAGCGGAAACCTGTGTTCAACCATTATGTACGTCACTGTCCTCAATATCAATTCTCAGGCTGTAATTAGATCAATCTCTATTCCGTCTAGGAGTATACTCCTCTTTTGGAAAAATATTTTGAGTTCAATGCCTATCCATCTGCACCTGACCGAGCCATCCTAGCCAGAAAATCAATGATGACCTTGAGGCAAATTGAAGTTTGGGTGTGTTACCTCTCTCTCTTGAATTCCGCAAGACTTGAATGCCTGTACTTAATTAGTTTCAAAATCATCGCAACCGCGCAAAGAAAGAAGGGAAACCATTACGCAGATTGACCGATCAATCTCTTCGTCCTGAATTTACCCTCGAATTTCCCTTCAAATCACTAGGAGAAAAGATGCCTTATTTCATTACACCCGCACACGAGTGCCAGCCGAATCGCTCCGGGAGACTTAATAGTTTTATGAACGATGATTACCTTGACTACGACAGCATGGTATGAAAACTCATCAATTCCTAAATGTGTTGACTAGTGAGCTTGCATCAGGTAACGACTCCCTCAGACGCTGCGTTCAACTTTGTTACTCCTATTTCCCGAGACACTTTGAACCCTCCTCCGTCTCCCCATGCTTTCCCAACTGTATATTCTCCACGTCGTGCAAATCCCTTTGTTACTACAGATAGGATCTGCGTGTTACCCGCTCCTATCTGGCAGCGCAAGCCCGCTATTGCATCTCCAATCCCTATGACTCGTATTGATATGAATGACAAAAGTTTGACGTCTGTGATTAAGACCCCCCACCTTCCATCAGGATCTTGGTGGTGCAAGTAGAACAACGATTCCTTGCGAGGTTCCTCACCCCGCGCTCGTCCGATCATCCATATCTGACGCTAGCCGTTCTCTTTCCGCTCCCCGGCCTTTTGAGGCCTCTATAGTCGTCACTAGTACTCAATTGTCGTACTTTCCATTGTCACGCGCCTTGTTCTGAGTCGTCAATCCTCACATCTCTCCCGCCTCTAGTAATGACTCCTTACCGAAAGACTTGCCTTCCGAAACGTATTCCTCGCAACAACCCCACTATATCTGAATCTCTCGTATCTTCACCTTCGCCCTCATCCTTTGGCTTTGATACATCAAACCGTCGATCTCCGAGTCCTTCGTCATCCGTGAGTTCCAATTGCTCCAGCACCCTCTCATGACCCCGGTGTTATCCCACTGGGGTTACCGATGAACCTGACAGTGGCCTTCAGAAGTCAGATATCTACGATGATTATGCACTGATGTTTTTTAGAGAGAGATATTCCCAACAGTCCCATGACATTGCGGTGAAGCCGAACACACCATTTGCTTGGTAAATTTACACAAATCTCATTATCTACTATATCACCATAATTTCGCAAACATCCTTATCTTAATACCCACATTCATTCTTGTATCCGTTTACACCTGTATTAAGTGTCAATGTGTGAACATGCAGTGTTAATCATGGCCTATTCTGAGGTGTAAGATGAATGACAACTTTATATGATTTCAGGATGTGTAGCGCATGATGTTCTTTGGAGTATTCCGTATAAGAAACAAATATTAGTCATCGATTAGATGAGGAAGGAAGCTTCCGCGATTCGTTGTTCTAGTTTCCGCATGTCTTCCTTCATCGCCACAAGACGACATCGTATTTCAGCTTTTACCTCGTCCGATGCCCGATGAGCCGCTGAATTCTTCGACGTGAGAGCGATCTCCGAGAGGAAAGCAGTGGACATGGTTGACGTCGCCTGAGAAGCAACACTGCGCTCGAGGACCTGGAGTGATTCGAGACCGTCAAAGAGGTCTGAAATTTGTCCGAAGGAATGAAGATTCCAATCGATGGTGGAATTGGACTCGACCATTGTTGGTAGTGTTGTGGTAGCAGTGGGAAGGGTATCATGATAAGTGGAAGCATATGGAACGGTTGGTAAATTGGTGAGGAAAGAAAACTCGGAAAGAGGTGGTTGCGATGCGGATAAAACATCTGGTATTTGATAACGGAACTCTGGAAAGAATGTTGAGTTAAATCCGAATCAGATATTACATTGGCATACCTTGAGAACCATAAAGTGGCTGTTCGTAATCATCGAACAATTCATTGTAGTCAAAAGAATTTGTAGATATATCCAGACCATCAGAGAATATGTTGTCTGTCACCATCACATCATTACTTTGTGACGCAGCTGAAGAACTATTCAGTTTATAACGAACAACGACAATTTCATAACTTACGAGAATTTTCAACCAGAGATTCGGTCAATGTTGATGACGTATTTACTTCTGAGGTAGAATAAGTGTAGAAGTCCAAGTCCAACGTCTGGGTATTGTCCAGAGAATCCGGATTCACCACGTATGACGACACTAAGTAGGTGTTAAACCAGTTGTCCAAGTCCGACAACTCTGGGTCAAATGTCGTGCTAGAAGGTATGGGTGAAAGGTCCGACACTACGTGCGATCGTGGTGTAGCGGGGGCACCTCTCGGTCGTTTGGGGGCATTCTGCCCTTCGGCCTCGGAAAGTCGTCGCTTCAGACTGACGGTAGCCAATGGTATTGAATCTGAGGAAAGTGGGGGAGAGCCACATCGTAGAGGTTCGTGTGATGAGGGTGTGGGTGATGGGAGACCGATTGTAGCGGGCGGTGGAGATTCTACTCTATAGAGAAATCAGGTGAGCTGACGACTTCGAGATGAGAGACGATGAAAGTACCTGGTGCGTTTCGTTGGTCGATCTGACGATGGGAGATTGCCACTTTCGGGAGACAAGCTACGGCGCTTTCTCCCGGCAGCATTGGGTGGTGTGGATACAAGATTATCCTGTTCGAGTGGTGTAAAATTGATTGGTTCTGGAGAGCGATCTGGAGAATGCAGAGGTGATGGATAGGAAGATGCTGCCTTTTGACGTTTGAAATCCTCTTCCCGTGCATGAATTTTCGCTTGGAGTTTCATTTCGGGTGTTAAATCCTTCACCGCTACATCCAACTTGGCCGCTAGCGTCGTCTCCATAAACTTATTGACATAAAGGTTTTTTGCTGAATTCTCGACTTGTGCGAATTCAAACTCGAGGGTCGTGCCAAGAGGCCGCTTCTCATCGAATTTCACAAAGAAGCGCGTCGCAGCATCCACGATATCGGCGCGTTTATTTCCAAAGTGCGTTTTCCGCAGAGTATTCCAACCAATTCGACTGCGAGCATCGACGAACCAGGTCTCCACACTCTTGACGTCCGAATTCGCTTTTCGAGCTATCTTAGCACGGACTTCCTTGGAGGGATACGGATTATGTATGTTTAAGAGTAACCAATGATAGGCAGGCTCTATGTAAGTAGGATGATGAGACTTAGAGGCGGAACGGGAAGCAGGTTTCGATGGGATGCCGAGGTGGGATGGGGAAATGTCGTGGATGTCGATACGGGAGAAGATGGAATCTAATTCACCGTATAGTGTAGATGTGAGAGACTGTGCCGCCGCTTGGAAGTCGAGGAGGTAATCATTGAACAATGGCGGAACGATATCATTGATGTGACTGCCAGCCTGGGCAGCGTGATTGGTAGTGTTGGAAAGAGCCATGACAGAGGATTCAGCAATGGGCGCGTCTCTGGAAGGTATGTGGGTTGAAGTTAGCATGTCAAAGGTCGGTGTTGGGCATATTCTTTGGTCGGACTCGAAGCCCTGATCATCCGTGTGCTTACTAATCTCCCATTGTTCGACGTTACAAGCCACAACTGACAGGGGGATTGACCTTCGTAACTTAGGAATACACAATCGAACAATTGTAAGAAATTTTATATGGTATCGTATGAAGCATATCCTTCTTCTCCATTGTCCCACCTATTTGGCGAATTGCGAGGCCTATTCACATGTATCGATCAGTACCAATCGCCTTTGTCTATGAAACAGCTCACCAGGCTCATCAATCCGCTAAGTCCACCAGAATTACTACCACCGAGCAACGATCCTCCGCCGCCAAACTTAGACTGGACCAGCAACTTCATGACTGTCATCGCAGCACCATTGACCGCATCTTGTTTGTTACCCGATGAACCTCCTCCAGATTTGTCAAACAACTTGGTTGCTTCTGCCATCGCCAGACTGATCAGTTGAGTCTGAGATCCTCCACTCTTGCCTCCGGAAGTGAATTGCTTGAGGACCTGTCATATTTCATTCGGTTGTCAAATGATGCATACGGCGGCAGCAAGGATAAAATGACCTGCATGGCAGCAGCACTGCCAAGGGAGCCGGCACTTAAACTAGAAGCACCTCCTTCATTGTATGCTTTGCGATGAGCATTGGTCACTTCCTCTTCATCAACAGGTTTCTCATGATCATCCTGTAAGGTTATGAGTTGACCATTCCGGAAAACATCACTGATATTCTACCTTGTTATTCCCGAGGAAGCTTAGCGCGGTCTGGAAGAGGTCCTTATCACCGGATCCGTGTTCATGTGCTCTGTTGATAGCCTCTTCGTGGTCGACTAGGATTCTTGAAGTTAGATAACATCAGATCGCTTGACCTTCTAGATGCTCACTGTGAGTTCTCCCTCCAGAACCGGGTGCAGAATTGTCTGGAGAGTTATATTCCTCGCCGCCAGTCTTCCTTACATCCGCTGAAGGGACATGACAAGGTGAATATCAGTGATATGCCATTATCTAGAGAGATTGATCGATCGCACATTGAGATTCATTGTAAGTCTCCATACCCTTCTTTGCGAGGTTGATGAAGCTATCCTGGAGTGGATCGGTTGAGATCGCAAGGACACAGAACAGGAGGGAGGGAGACGTACCATGGTGTGTTGGGTATAACCTGTGTTGACAAGAAGAATGTAAATTGATGCACACTATATATAGGAATGACATCATCAATAGATGCGCCACTGACAACTGACTTGCGGGTCACCGGCAGGAATACTTAGATATGTAAGTAATCTAACCTTAATTATCACTACTGTAATGACAAGTTTTCAAGCAGATGAGAGTCTACGAAGCGTTCTCTGCGACTCCCTTCGTTTGGCTGGTCGCTGTTGCAGGATAGGGGTTTTTGATGGTGTGCAAGCCACTTTCGAGAGGTGCACTCATAGCTGCAACACCAGAAACACCGGTAGAAGATGATGGTGTT